>MVGC01000136.1:0-52972 GCA_003589665.1 Aspergillus sclerotialis | reverse complement strand
TTGGGTTTAAGATGGTTTATAACTGTTGATTGAGTTGGTTCATTGTGGGGGTTTTGGCAATGGATGTTAGGGTTTGGTTGTGGATGCGGTGGGTTATATTGAAAGGAAGCTTGTTCAACATCTGGCTTCCTGGAGGGTTGGTCAATAGATAAAGTGTTGTAGAGGTCCACTCCGAATATATTCAGGATATCATTTGGTTTCTAATTCTTTCGTATTATCTCAATCATACACATAACGCATCAAACATAATTCACGCACCCAAATTGACCTTATAGGTAGCAGGCTTCTCCTCATCTTCACCGAAAATGTTAATATTCCAGCGAGGCTTGTTAGCAGTGTAGGGAATGTTGAAGCGGCGAGGCTCCTTGCCAATAGCAGTGACCTTGGCGATTTCTTCAGGGGTAAGGTTGACCTCCTGGAAGTTCTCTACAATACGGTGGGGAGTGACCGACTTGGGAATGACACTGTGGCCGCCAACCTGAGACCAGTTGAGGATGACCTGAGCGGGAGTAACAGTTTGGCCGGTGCGCTTGGAGGCCTCTTCGGCTACCTCTTTGACCTCTGGGCGAGTTACCAACAGAGGCATGCCGATCATGTTGTTACCGAAGGCCTGGGCTGTTAGCCATATGTCATGTAACTGGGGTGATATACATACGGAGTAGGCAGTGATGTGGATGTTCTTCTCCTTGCAGTAGTTGATGAGCTCCACGCTTTGGAGGAGAGGGTGGCGCTCGATCTGGTTGACGGCGGGGACGACACCAGTTGCCTTGATCAAGGCTTCAAGCTAGGAAAATTTAGCGAATGAGCCTTAAATTATTTCGGAAGTCATACATGTTCAATGGTGTGGTTGGAAACACCGATAGTGCGGACCTTGTTCTTGGGGAGCTTGGTCATGGCTGTTCACGTTAGCTTTACTTTTACATACATGACAGCGGACGTACCCTTCCAAGTGTCGACGATGGAAATGTTGTTCTCGATAATGCAGTCCCCGCCCTCAACGGTGCTGTTCTCAACGAGGGGGAAGTAGACATCACCAGTCTTGAAGGCAACGGGCCAGTGAACAAGGTAAAGCTAAATGAAATAATTAGCTGCAGCATATTTATGCGATAGCAACGAACATACGTCAAGGTAGTCAAGCTCAAGCTCAGCAAGGCACTCATCCAAGGCCTTCTCTACAACATCAGGGGAATGCTGGCTATTCCACAGCTTAGAGGTCTAGGCGCTGTTAGCAGACGAAGTCGCCGAAGATCAATGGACTTACAATGAAAAGGTCCTCGCGCTTGAGGCCAGGGACATCCTGGAAGGCTCTCTTAATACCCACGGCAACTTCGCGCTGATTCTGGTAACTATCGAACGGTCAGGATCCGACCAGCCTGTGGAACTTCAATCGGAGGAACACCGAAACCTACATAGTAGCCAGATCCTAGGCCATGTTAGCATTCACGCAACACTTTATTATTGTCAACACATACCAAGTGACGATATCCCGCCTTGATAGCCTGGTAGACAGATTCACCGACTTGACCAGGGGCAGCTTGCCAGGTACCGAAGCCCAGCTGACTGAGAATTGTCAATTAAATCCAAGAGATAAACCAAACCACTTACGGGATCTCCGCGCCGGAGTTGAGAGTGACCTTCTTTCCGAGAGACATGATAGCACGTAGGGTAGATGTCTGATTGCGAACAGCAGAATAGATTGAGACAAAGTAAACCAGAGAAAGGGAAAGATGGCGATAATAAATAAGTTGACGCGAAATCTCCGGCGGGGGGCTCGGACATCTTCCTTTCTCCTTCTTTCGACCCCTCGGTGGGTCAGACTTGTAAGCTCCATCTAGACTCGGTCCCTAGTGTACCGGTGGCCGGCTTTGCTTTCCCATGGCGGGATCCCGGTGAGTTTGAACAGTTGACTGCATAGTATGCCTTAGTTAGGTAATTCCATGCCTCAAAGCCATTGCGACAATACCGAGTGGACAATATCGGGTTCGCAATGGCAGAGTCTGGGGAAATTGATGATGTCATGGCGGTTGAGTGATGACGGGATTTAACCGGCACGGCTAATATATTTGTCGGTACCAGACATCAGACGGTTAAATATGTGGGGTTCAAGATTCAAGGTGTGGGATGTTGGTATCTATCGGATAAATCGTAGATGACCACAGAAAGACCAGTGTTCCTAGGTTCTGCTCCACTTGTGTAATAAGGTTGATGATAAGCCACCAGGATTGCGAATTACGAGTTGAAAGAAAGAACTAGGATCGAACTACTTTGATTCCTCAATTGGGACCGTCGAAGGTAGACCTAGTCGTTTCTCAATTACAGCAACAATCTCATTCCAATCGCACATGCCGCCCTGTCCGGTATCACCACAAGCCAGGGTTTTGACCTGCGGCGACAAGACCTCAAACCAGTCCCAATCACGAAGTACGCCTAGCTGTTTTGCCGTCAAAGGATGAATCCACATCATGCTGTTCATAGATGGCGCTGCGAGAATGATGGGTCTCCTCGGGTTCAAGGGATCGATATCCCAAGCGCGAATGACATTGGTCAAAAGATTATCGCAGATCCCAGAAGTCACCTTAGCCAACAAGTTGGCCGACATTGGAACAATAGCCAGGAGATGAGACCACCTTCTCAGTTCGATGTGTAGAATCGTGGAATTCCGTACCCAAGGCTCCACCCACTCATCTTCGTCCATATAGAGACCATCGACATTGGGAGCGGAGGCAAGGGATTCCACAGTCGGTTGTTCTGCGGACTGGCCAGCAAGGAATCGGGCTGCGGTTTTAGTGAGGATGACGCGAATGGAAAGATTGGGATGTTTCTCCAGTGAGGAGATGATATTCGGTAACTTAATGGTGGCTACTGAGCCACTGGCAGCCAATAGTAGATGAACCTTTCCATCATTGAGTGCAGATGCCACCTCGTCGGCTGGAGTTGGCATATTCAAGGTGAGTAGTGAGCAAATACAAGAGAAACAAGAGAACAAGAGAATGGAGGGGAAGCTACATCCCACTTCCTCCCCGGATAATAGTTCTTCCATTCTTCGCTCTCGTCATTGCCTCTTGGTCTTGTAAAAGAGCATCGGTAAGGTAAATGTCATACTGTTTATTAATTTGACAGTATGGCAATTTTGTATATATGTACTGTTTGTTATAAGTGAGAGTAAAAAGGAAAAAAAGAATTAAGAAAATATAAAAAATGCTCGCACCCAGAATCGAACTGAGAATCTCTTGATTACTAGTCAAGCGCTTTACCATTAAGCCATGCGAGCCCATTTCATGGGGGAGCAAAAACTTTTGAAATATATAAACCTTTAAAACCCTTTCCAAATGTTATCCAGAGGCTTATTTAGTACGATAGTGAACGAATATATTAGATAGGTTCTTCCTACCTAATTTAGATATTGCTACTTTAACATACCTAAATAGGGTTGAGATAGCCATGTCAATATGGCTTCAGCCGAAGCAGATAGATGGTTTGACAAAGTTGTTGCTGAAAAAGCGGGCGAAGTAGCTGTTCCATGCTTGTACCCAGGTGAAAATGCTCTTGCAGGATGAGAGCTGGGTTTGAAGCTCGGCGACATGGCTGCCCTGCTAGGATGCCCTGTCGCTCCTCTCTCGCTCTCCCACCTCCGGAACCCTTTGAAATTCGTGCCAATTGTGCTCAGTGGCTTCTTGTTGTTTGACCCTGACACATCCCGCTCTTTTATCTAGTTATTTCACGATTTCGCAGTGTGCTCTGGATAGAAGACTTTGTCTCGTTCTACTTCAGCGTCTCGCATCCCTCCTTGGTTGGAGCTAGAAAAAGACCCCTCAAGAGTGAATGTCAATGTTAGGAAAGAGCTTGTGTCAAAAAGAAGCATAAATTTACGCTAAGATCGAGCTTAATAAAAGCATGTACATTTTCTTGTTCGCGCTTCCCTTTCAGCGATTTCTCCATTCCTTTCTTGTCCCAGTCGGCTCCGAGGGTAGTCAACAACACCACCAGCAGGATATATCGTGGAAGAACGACCCAAATAGTGAATCAGAGCTCAATTCAGGGTTAAGAATGTAGCAGCAGAATACTTTTGATACTACTTACTACCAATATATCTTCCTCCTAGATACCCACTAGTTCTTGCCCGAGCCTTTCTATATATCTCGGACCAACACCTGAACTACTTCTCTAAGCCACCCTCCCAACAGTAATAACACAGTATCAAACTCGATGCGACAACGATACAGGCATCAAGGGGTGTGTATTCCTCATTGAGTGACGCATCTCGGCTGGGATAACTGGGACAACAATACCTAGAAACACGCTATGGATATACCAATAGGAGCTCAGCCTGTCCACCGTTGTAGTAAGCTCTGAAAAGGAATGTAGTAAAATAGTCTCTTATTCTCAATAAAATAGAATAACTTCCCCGTATACTTTCCTTCTTCTGGATCTCTGAGACAATTAGAAAAAACGCGATATGCGGTCGAATTAAGATTGCGTATCGAAGGAATTCATCCATGCAATCTACCACTGCCAGTCCATCCTGGGTGCCGCGGCGCTCGAGCCGTTGATTTTCAGGTCGGCTTAGGCGCGGGAAATGCGTGTATTTCGTTAGGTCTGAAGATTGGGTTGCAGTGCTAATGCATTATAATCCTGTTCGGAAGTCGCCGCTTAATCAGTAATAGGCTCAAGAAGTAAAAAGAAAAGCAAGCAAAGCTTGAAATAAATCCATCCTTAAGATCTACTGTCTTGAGACACGAGCGCCAAATCAGATTACTTTATGCCATGCTTAATATAAGTAGTGACGGAAGGAAAGTGTTGAAAATTAGGCCAAATGGAAAATTCCTTAGGCCTTTGGATCTTTACAACCCTGTTTGACAGAAAGTCTCTCTCTTTCTCCGCATCAACCATTTTCGTTCTTCTCCACGACCCCGTGTGGAAATTTACTCCATTGCCCGAGGCATTTTTATCTAAGATCGATTCAGCCACGTTCTATATTTACCAGGGAAATTAATGTCCATCACAAAATTTGTGGGGATTTAAGCAAATTCTGTCATCCTTCTTCGCGCGATAGGGAGACATACTAGCAAAGAGTTAGGATGACTGTCCGACAAAGTGAGAATTTACAAGACCTTTGATGATCAGTGCCCGACTCTGGATTACTTGCCTAATCTGGACAAACCGGACCTCGCCGAAACGCGCATTTTAGCGCTTTTCGATCACCACGTATGCCCATGTCACTCTACCTCCTGAACAGATCCGTTCGGGAATGCGCGGCTTTTCGAGGATCGGGCACGGATTAGACTCAAACTGCATCAAGCAATAGCTAATCTGAATTACCTCCCGATACAACCGGAGTTACCTGTTTGGGTTGCTCTGTCATTGAATAGGTTTCGTCTATAAGGCCTGAGATTCGGATCTCCTCTGTCCAAATACTTTCATTAACTCTTCATTATTCGGATACAGAAAGCATTGCCGAGGATGATATCGTTCCTTGACCTACCGGGTGAGATCCGCGCTATAATTTACTCTTACTCGTTAGACCCAAACGAATATGTGAAGGGCTACAGACAAGTCGAGGATCAACTCGCAGCACATACAGATCGTTCTCGGGGACCTAGTTGTACCTATCCCTACCTCCACGTGAAGCTTTATACCCCAGCAATTCTCCTCCTTAACAGGCAAATTACTAAGGAGGCTCTATACACTCTACGTAAAATACCACTCAATCTCGAAGCGCCCCCAAATACCACTTTCCCAATGTGCCAGATAGATATAACGGAGTTTCTTTGTGAGAATCTGCTTCGGCAGATCCATTACGGTGTCCTACGACTGGACTTTGCTAACAAAGAGTTTGTGTTGCGAATCCTCGATATATGGAACGAAAAGAACAATTTACGAAGGCTGGATGTATATTACCCACAGAAAACCCAGCTCCCACGCGATCACTGGACAGTTGTCAAGAAAAATGTACTTCCCTGACTAGCCATTTATGTAATTTTATTCTAATTGTCACCAGTTAGAGACCTTTTCCAAGATGGTCCCTGTCGTCTGGCACCAAGCACCAAGTCGATAATCCTTCGAAAGCTTATCCCTGACTCTCTTGGATCCTACCACGACCAAACGCTTGTTAAAAGTGGAGCATCTACAAGCAAAGCATTGTAGAGGAGCTCCGGCTAGAGTTGGCGCCCATCTGGCGCCTTCCAGGGTTGGGCATTGCTTGGATTGATATTTAACGACTATCCTGATATTACGATGCACAAATCTTTGGGAATGGCGAATGAAATAAAGGGCATACTTTTGGCGTAATAGACAGCCTCAAAGCATGAGCATAGATATAGAAGGGGAAATATAGGGAGGAAGAAACAACCTGTTATATTTAAAGGCTTAACACTATCGACGCCTCAAGTTGGCTCGCCTGCAACCTGAGGCATAGACCAATATTTAGCTTAGTTTCTGTATCATCGCTTTGTTTTTTGTTGCTTTATATCACCGGATTGTCTGCCCTTAACAGCATATACCGATTTAAAGTCATGAGCCTGGCAAGCTATAAAGCAGGGCATTATATAATTTAGCTAGAAAGTAAACAGGTTTGCAGAGTTATCACCAATATAGCTCACTACCTCTTTCGTTGCGAGGTGTGGAAATAATGAAGCCTTTGACATATCGCATCATCTCATTTTCTATGCTCTCGAAAGCGCAAGTGCAGTGCATTAATCCAACTTGTACATTATATGATAGCCTACTCGGCAACTCCGCAAATGCCACCCTCATTGTGCTCAAAGGAAGTTTATCAGCTAACAATAGCCCTCATGAAAGCTCGCAGGTGAAATGGAGAGTGGTATTTGCTAATTCTCCGTGGCTTTAGCTGAGTACAATCCAATAACGAATGATAAATGCAATGCAACTCGAGAGCTCAGTTGAGATGACAAGTCAATTCTCGAAATGATCCCCGACAGGTTGCTGATTAGCCAGTTGTTGTAGTTGTGGCTGTTGACATACAGGGAACCCTCTTTTTCTTTGTTCTCCTTGTACTTTTCTTTTTCTACGATTTTTGCTTTTTCTTGCATATTTCCCCTCTTCTTTTCTGGATGAAAAACTTCCATGATCGAGATACTTAATACTATGAACTTGGCTCATTCCTAGTTGGAAATTGTGCAGAGATAGTGTTATCAATGGCTGAGTTTACACAGTTTCCAGTTGCCTTTGCTTCGAAGGCTGAGATCCTTGCTGCTGGTATTGTACTCCCGGTAGTGTGTATTACTATTGGTGTGTTGCGTTTCGCAACTCGGCATATTCAGCGGATGAATTTCACTCTGGATGACTGGCTTATTATACCGGCTTTGGTATTTTCCTTTAGGAAGAACATATATTCGCTGGCTTATAGTCTATAGGCTTTTATTACTGGAATGGGAATCTGCTTCATTGTTGGTAGGTCTTCCTAAAATGACATTAGCCCTAACATAAGCTCATTGCGCCAGGTTATAAAATGGATGTAATGGGAGTTCCAACTCCATTTGATGACTTGCCAAAAATTCAAACTCAATCTAAGGTTCCTTCCCTCGTTTATAGGTTACACATTGAATACTAACAGTCCCAGATTATATACGCCTTCGAACCCCTAATGGCCGCCGCGTATGGCTTCACGAAACTCAGCATCCTCTACTTCTACCGTCGAGTACTAGCCGCTCATGCGCATACAGTATTTAACTGGGTCTCATACGCCTGCATAGCCATTGTAACTGTCTGGATGATAGGATTCTTCCTCCAACTTATCTTTTCATGCGGTAGCAGGTTCGATTTGCAATGGTCTCTCTTAAGCGAGGAAGTCGAGAAATACTGCATCAATCCTACGCCAGCTAGACTTGCATTGGCCATTTCGGATTTTATCCTTGATGTTTTGATTATTATATTGCCGCTTCCTACGGTATGCAGTTATGAATGCCAATCGTCGACGTTACTGAGTAAAACAGATTTGGCGAATGAATATAACACCACTCCGGAAAATTGGGTTGACAGCTATTTTTATGATCGGTCTTATGTATGTGCTTTCTCTTATAAAATAGATACAGACTGACCTAATAGGGCCATTGCCGCTTCCATCGCTCGAATGGTCATTTTCATCATTGTGTCAAACCCATCCTTTGGGGAAGCCTACGATATTGGAAGTGAGTATTCAGTTCTTGGGTGAATCAAAGTAACTAATAAAGAAAATTCGTATAGTGGCATTATCGACCATGGAATGGTGGAGTCTTATCGAAACAGCCCTCAGCGCTATTGCCGCTTGTCTCCCAAATATTATGTTTCTGGCGAAGAAGGTGAGGACCGAAGGATCAGTGATAATCCCTGAATTATGTAGTTGCTCCTCATAATTCTATCTCATGATAGGACACATTTTTGGGTATAGGCGCTGGGAATTGGATGTAATAGGGCTCGGCTGCGATACTTGGTTCTATTCTGTTGATAATAGTAACATTTAATATGGTTCGGCTAAATCATCTTTTAACGTTATGGTTCAATATCAAATTGGGCGCAGTGTTATATAGTTATACGTATTTAACTCTCCAATGAACGAAACTGTTTTGTAAATCGACACTCGACTCAGCTGCATCATTGGAAATAACTTGAGACAGGACTATAAAGATTCTCTATTAAGAGGCCGATACTAGGTATTTGTCGCTTTGTTGCTCTTCTAAGTAAGATACCTTCCACCTAGACCTCTCTATTAACCATCTAACTGGCAGGTGTCCTTATGAGATCGCTCTTTCTGCTTCCTGTTACGTTTTCAATTGGATCATGAAGATCGGCCATCTTTAAACTTTTTTCCGTAAGGTGATTTACTATTCCAGGTCCTCCAGAGGTATTCATCGCAGGCTACTGATCTATTGAATTCCCGAGTCAATAGGAAAATGACATGGATATGAAGTAGAAGTTGCCGGATGATGTCCTCGCACCTGTATATTGGAGGCTAATCCACGGTTTATAAACGGAGACAAGCTGTCATATTGGTGCCAAGTTATTCCAAACTTCTCAGTCGTCCGCCTTAACCAAACACAGACAGTATCAGCCAGCAAAGTCCCGAATCAATTCCGCATACACTTTTTCCATCTGCTGGAGACTTTTGACCTCAACCCATTCCTCCTTACTATGCAGTCCAGCACCTGCCGGACCTAATACAATTGCCGGAATTCCAGCTTCACTCAACAGAGCTGCGTCACACCAGAACGGCACACTCTGAACTTCGGGACGATGGCCAAGGACAACGGTAGCACAATCGACCGTTTTCTGCACCAAGGGGTGATCAGTCGCTAACTTCTGCGTTGGTCGAGAGAGCGTGATACGAGGAGGTGCGTATTGGAAGTGTGGGTTCTCTTGTGAAATGCTGCTTAGCATTTCGTTGAGCTCACGTAGAACACTTTGCTCGGACTGAGATGGGACGGTTCGGAATTCGATGGTGATGGTACATTTCCCTGGATACGAGGATGGCTCTTCTCCTCCTTTGATAACCCCACAATGTAGTGTAGCTTGTCCCAGTGTATCATCGACCGGCAACCGTGTCTGATACTTTTCCAGAGATCTCAGGAAGTGTCCTGCATGGAGGATGGCGTCTACCCCTTCCGCTGGATTGGATCCGTGGGCTGCAACCCCAAGAATGTCGACTTCTATCCACAAAAAGCCTTTGTGGGCTGTCACTATTGCTCCCATTGTTGGCTCAGCGACGATTGCTCCATCTGCCATCCATCCTCTTGCTAGGACGTCTTGAGTTCCCTGGGATGCGTCCTCCTCGTCTGACACCGCAGCCACTATTACGTCTCCCCGGGGAACGCGACCACTGGCTTTTGTTGCTGACATGGCCGCTAGAGCCGCTGCTAGTCCACCTTTCATGTCCAAGCTCCCTCTGCCTAGAACGACGTCCCGATCATTTCTTACACCCAACGATCCGGAAAGAGGCTCTCTTTCATAACTGGAGAGACTGACAGTGTCAGTATGACCATTGAACATCAAGGATTTTCCTCCTCCACTACCGCGCAGAATCCCCACAACTGAAGGGCGCCCGGCAACTGGCTCAACTCGGTGATGCTCGATATTCCTATGTGCAAACCATGCTGTGATGTAGTCTGCGATCTGGCTTTCGCCGACTCCGTCAGTTAATGACAGTGTGGGATTGGAGGAGTTAATCTGGGTAAGTGTTTGCGCCAAGGAAACAGCGTCGTCCACAGACACGTCTAGAGGCACAGAGTATGCCCGCTTCCCTTCAGTGCTGAGAAGGACAACCACAGAATCTTTGGTGAGAAGCCCGCTTTCTTTTTCCGCAGCCAAACGCCGTAATGCTGCCAGCGATGCCCCTCCGCAAGGTCCTGCGGGCACCAAGTGAGAATTAAGATACTGAACAGCGCAGTGGCTTTCGTAGCATGATACAGTGGCACAGGCATCAACTAGACGGTGTAGGTCAGCCCACGCAGTGGTAGACACAGTCCCGCAGTTCATTCCGTCCATGATCGTCGACGAAGTTCGGACTGAAACCAGCTTCCCCGCGCTGAGACTAGACAGCAAGCTTGGAGCTGAATCGGGCTCTACCGCTACAACCGAGTGTGGTTTTCCTCGAGATTTGCAATATCTTGCTGCGGCGTGAGCACAGCTCCCCACCCCTACGGGGGTTATCATGAGGGTGCTGGAGAGGTTCATCTGCGTAAGTTGATCCTCAATCTCGCCCATCATTGTTGCATATCCTTCCACTATCCACGCCGGGACTTCCTCGTATCCGTCAAATGCAGTATCCTGGACCAAAAGTGCTCCACTTGGTCTTTTGCATGTTTCCCATGCTTCTTGTACGGCTTGATCATAGTCACCTTGAACAATTACCACACGAGCACCTTCTCCAGCAATCACCCCACGTGTATCTTCATTCATACTCTGGGGAACAAAGATTTGTGCATTGATACCTAAGAGCCTTGCCATAAACGCAACTGCTCTTCCATGGTTTCCTTCCGTGGCAGCGACAAGGGTAATTGAAGCCTCCTTGGCTTTAAGCGACATCTCTTCCAAACTGACTGTCGGCGGAAGATTGAGTTGTGTTGCAATTGCGCGATAACAACCCCATGATGCACCTAGTCCCTTAAACGACGGCAAACCGAATCGGTTACTTTCATCTTTGACAAACACTGCGCGCACTCCTATTTCCGACGCAAGATCGGGTAAAGGAACTAGCGGCGTTTGGGCGTAGTTGGGAAGCGATCGATGAAACTGGTCGAGCCCTTCCGTCGAAGGTAATTCGCACCGTTCGTTTGCGGCTGCAGGGTTGTAGTATATAGGCCTTCGTGACATAATGGCGACTATTCAACGGGGGTCATTGATAAAGCAGGATGTCGTGTGGTGTAGCAGGTAAGGTAGGGTAAACTTGGAATATATATCGATCGCCACCCCACAATGCCCTCCGAAGACATACAAGCGCCTTCCGACAACATTTGTCGACAGCCACGTCGCACAAGTCATTTTCTACAGTTGAGCTCATACATCCAAAGAAAACATTTCGCACTAATTCTGTTCTGTTTGATTTTGGTAGTAGGGTAATACCGAGTTGCTTTAGTTAAGTGCTCGAAAGTAGAATCACTGTTCATAGTTCCCAGTACGGTGACAACAAAGAGCCTCACTGAAGGAAGATCCTAAGCGAGAACACTCTCAATCAAATCACAGGCTTAAGACAGAGAGTATTTTCATGAATCTAAACAATAACTGAAGTAGAGGTCGAATTTCATTGTCACATGGCTTACGTAAGCCATGACTAAACCACGCGTCAACGCGTCTTTCATCGCGCATTTCGATTTCACCAGTTAAACAACCCAAACCAGCGACGATGGCTTCAGAAATCGTGAATCCTGCTGATAGTCTCACTCAAAATACTTCAATAAAACAGAATGGCACATATTTGGCATCTCCAAGACATGAAGAGTATCAGTATTTAGATCTGGTGCGCGACATCCTCGACAACGGTGAGCATCGCCCAGATCGGTAAGTATTGCAGCTTTCTCCTGTCGAAGATGGGGGATGGAAGATCGACTCAGGATGCTGACTGTGTTATAGGACCGGAACAGGAACCTACTCCATCTTCGCTCCTCAACCTCTAAGATTCTCTCTGACTCAGAACGGCACTCCCATACTCCCCCTATTAACAACAAAACGTGTGTTCCTCCGTGCGGTAATTGCAGAACTACTATGGTTTATTGAAGGAAATACGTCCTCTCTCGCCTTGAATGAGGCTGGAATTAAGATCTGGGATGGTAATGGGTCCCGCGAATACCTGGACAGTGTCGGATTATCACATCGCGAAGTGGGGGATCTCGGTCCTGTCTACGGGTTCCAATGGCGACACTTTGGAGCTGAATATAAAGATGCGAAAACGGACTATACTGGACAGGGGGTTGATCAACTGGCGGAGGTGATCCATAAGATTCGCACCAAGCCGTATGATCGTCGGATAATTCTGTCAGCTTGGAACCCACATGATATGAGCAAGATGGCGTTACCACCATGCCATATGTTCGCCCAGTTTTATGTCTCATACCCAAGACGCAAGGATTCAAACGGCCAACAGGAAAATGGAGATAAACCAAAAGGCCACCTTAACTGCCAACTTTATCAGCGCTCCGGGGACACTGGCCTTGGTGTGCCTTTTAATATTGCTAGTTACGCCTTATTAACGCATATGATTGCACACGTTTGTGATCTGGTTCCTGGTGTCTTTACCCATGTCCTTGGGGATGCACATATCTATGTTGATCATGTCGATGCTCTTAAGACGCAGCTGGAACGAGAACCACGGGAATTCCCTGAGCTAGAAATCAACCGGGAGAAAGGAGGAAGTATCGACGGATGGAAGGTCGAGGATTTTGTCGTCAAGGGCTACAACCCACATAAGTCGATTCCCATGAAGATGTCAGTATAATTTTGGATATAATGAATACAATTAGATGCCAGGGACGGTTTCGCTGTCTCTTCAACCTCTTCAGCCTATTCCATTTATTATCTTTCCCAGTATCCACTTTACTGTCTTACATCTTTTCTCTTTTGCCCCCAGGATTGTTCAATTATATGACGATCCGCCAAAAGCTCTATTAATATAATGGTAACACCGACTATTAAATCGTACGACAAAATAATACACATCTAGAATAAAACAACACTGCCCATCCGAGTACCTCACAATTTCGACGTCCTCCCGCCTTGGGCATCCATCTTCTTTATATCACGTCGCAAAATCTTTCCCGAGGGGTTTCTCGGGATGGCGTCGACAAAGCGAATTCCACCTCTCAGTTGCTTGTAACTGATGACCCGGTCTTTGACAAACTTGATAATTGAATCGGCTGTTGCTTGATTGCCTGGATGACCGGGACTGGGAACAACATACGCGCGAGGAAGCTCGCTGCCATCTTGGCCACTTGAAACACCAAAAACAGCCACGTCCCCTACTGCCGGGTGGCCCAGGGCAATCGCTTCCAACTCGGCGGGGGCTACCTGGAAGCCATTGTACTTGATCAGCTCCTTCACCCGGTCTGTGATGAAGAAGTGCCCGTTCTCGTCCTCGTATCCGACATCGCCAGTCTTATAATACCCGTCGTCAGAAAAGACTTCGGCGTTGGCCTTGTCGTTGTTCAGATAACCCAGGAACACATTGGGTCCCTTGACCCAAAGCTCTTTGGATTTGGAGTTGGTTTCTCCTTCAACTGGGACATATTTGGCTGTCATGTTGGGAAGGAGTCGTCCAACCGAGCCAACGTGCGTTCTCGCTTCATCCCAGCACTGCATTCGTTAGAAACAGCAAGTGCGATGGTGGGGTTAACTTACCTGCATGTGGGTGCAAGGAGCGCATTCACTCATCCCATAAGCCTGGCGCACACTGATGTCCAATTTCTGGTGCAGTGCATGGATCAATTCGACTGCAAGAGGTGCCGCTGCGGACAGCATCATACGGAGCGAACGGAGATTATATTGCTGTACGCGAGGGTTGCTGACGAGCTCTAAGATTATAGGGGGTACGACGTATGCGTACGTTATTTGGTGACGCTGGATTGTGCTGCAGAACTTGTCGAAGTTGAATCGCGCCATCACAAATGTCGACAGACCCAAGAGGACGGTGTGATTCAATAGATAGGTGAGTCCTATACCCATGCAGTCAGCTTTATTGCCATGTTTCGTGTCTTAGTTTTTACTGACCGTAGATATGGAAGAACGGCAACAGTGCCAGCGCTTTATCACCTTCACCACGAAGCCCACGGTTCCATGACAGCACGCCTTGATCTACTGCTGCGGACTGGAGCAGGTTCGCGACCATGTTTCGATGAGATAGCATCACTCCTTTGGGTAATCCAGTAGTTCCGCTGGAGTAGACGAGGAAGGCGACATCTTTCGATGGCTGCGCAACGGGAGACTTCCAGGGCTGGGCAAAGACATTGTTTGCGATCGCTGCTGGATTGTTCACCCAGATCGGGTCATTCTGAGGTTCGTCAATGACGATTACTCGATCAAGACTGATCCCTGCGCGTTGTGCAGCCTGTCTAGCAGCTGGCGCCTGGGCTTTCTGTGTGACAATGGCTTTCGCCCTTGAGTCCTTTAGCGGATGGAGGAGCTCTTCAGCCTTGTAGTTCGGGTTGATAGGGCAGATGGTACCCCCAATCGAAAGCGTTCCCCAAATGATAGGAGGTAGATCAATCGAGTTCGGAGAAAATACAGCTAGCACATCTCCTTTTTGCCAGTTCCATCTTTGGCGGAGCGTCTGGCCAAAGTTCAAAGCCAGCTTCCGAATGTCTGCATAGGTGTAGTTATGCCCGGTCTCAGCATCAGTGAAGAGGACTGTCCTGGTTAGTCACTGGGTTTTCGGGAGTGGCTCCGAGCGTGGACCCTTGATTCTCTTCATGCATACCTTTATCATCTGGATACTGGCGGTTCTTGTTTTCGAACAGGAGGGTCCATATGTCAATATCTGGGATATCAACACTGCCAAATGGCGATGAGGAAGTCATCTTGAGCTGTGCAGTGGTTCAACCACAAGTTTCCTGAGAAATTCTCAAGGACGAGGACAGCGGAAGCCTTTTCCTTCTCGGACAGCGGCCCATTAATTCCAATTCTTTGGGTCGTACGGAGCAGGATGAAAACTCCGAAGGCTCCATTTTTGGGTCCTCTGGATCATGATAGCGAGGTGAATCGGAACCAAACTGAAGCAGGCATTGAACTTGCCGATCCGAACAATGATTGACTTGAGACAATCCACTTGCTTCTCCCTGTCAGTCGTGTTCATTGCCTGAAAGGGAAAGGGAAGGGGCAGGTGAAGGCACATCATATGAAGAAGAGATGACATATCTGATGGGCATGGTCCTGTGTCATCAAACTATCGAAACTCTCAAAAGTTACAAAAGAATGCCATTGTTCGAAGGCTGCCAAAAAAGACGCTACTGACAAATACCGTGGATGGCGCACCTGGGAGTGTAAGTGCCGATGATCAGACTTTCGAGAGGTCAGTGTGAGAATCCACTTAACCAAGACATCAACCCGAATCCCCCCTCGGTACTTCTGGAAATCGATCTAGTCTGGCTATTACGATTCAGTTGTTCATTGAAGTTGCAGTTCTCATGCTCTCATTCGACAACGATCGACGAGATTTTCATTGAGCTGTGCAAGCTAAGCTGCTATTCGCTGCTATTTCGATCCAAGTTTGCCAGGAACAGACGGAAAGGCCCGCTTTTTCCATGGTTTTTCTGCGAAGTTTCCCAGGTTGGTGAGCTCAGACACAGAAAGAAAGAAAATATATTGGTGGACCCTATCGAACTTAAGCGGTTAACATCGGTCTGCCTCGGGGGAGATCGACAGTGGATCTGATATCCTGCGAACGCGATCTCCGAGTCCCAATCAAGGTATTAGTTCCGCGATGCAAGTGGACCCTGCTGGGCCGATCTATGGACTCATATTGTTTCTTATCAGACCAAACGTACTGCTTCTAGTGCTTCGAGAGTTTTTCGCCATGCACATCCCCAATTTTCCGGCACTATTCCTTAATGATCAGCGCCATGCTAGGGATTTCAGGAACCGAGATTGCGTACGATCCGGTTCCTGAGCATCTCAGCTCGCCCTGAACATCAGAACTGGTGGATACTCGGCTGAGATATGGGCCTTGTTGGACACCGACGTCGGGTATGAAGCTGAATTGTTCAATAGGATTCGACAGCGAGCGACTCCGTTTGCGGAAGGGGTTGGCGTTTTTCTGTCGTTGCTCCCACTTTAAAAGCAAAGGATTTTCCAGAAGTAAATCCAAAATCTTGTCAGTCAGTACCACTTTTCTCAAGGACTGCGTCTTGATTCTCCCAGTCCAAAATGCCTCATATTGCTCCCACCCAGCCGCTGCCGCCACAAAACGTGCATGCTGAAGCCCAGTCTCACCTGGCGACAGCATGTCGAACCTGGGGACGTGTTCAGGAGCTTCTCAAGGGAGCTGAGATCCAGCTGGATGGTTCCAGTTTGGACATTGGAACTGTCGTTGCCATTTCAAAGTAAGCGTCTCCCAGCTACCTTGGGGAAACCTCTGCTAATGTTGGATATCGATAGCCATGGCCGCGCCCCTAAGTTGTCGTCCGACCCGGCTGTGATCGAAAAGATCGAGTCCAGTGTTCGTGTGCTTATGGACCATCTTGACAAGGGATATTGCATTTATGGTAACATCTTCCAACCGTATGACATGACGGACATGCTGACATTGATCGTCGTTAGGTGTTAACACTGGTTTCGGAGGCAGTGCGGACTCGCGAACCGATAAAGCCGCTGCATTGCAGTCAGCCTTGCTGCAGCTCACCCAGGCTGGTGTTCTAGTATCATCCGATAAGGATGTTGAGCAAACGGGAACCTTGGGTCCCCATGCTATGCCCCCATCTTGGGTTCGCGGATCAATTGTCGTTCGTGCCAACAGCAATGCTCGAGGCCACTCTGCTGTCACTATCCCTGTTCTGCAGTCGCTTGTTGGGCTACTCCAGAACAACATCACCCCTGTTGTTCCTCTCCGCGGATCCGTCTCCGCCTCTGGTGACCTGATGCCCCTGTCATATATTGCTGGTGCTGTTGAAGGTAGCCCCGACATCTATTGTCAGGTGGAAGATCCCACCTCCGGAAAACCTCGCATCATGACAGCGCGTGATGCATTGAAACAGGCGGGAATGGAACCCCGTGCAATGGGACCCAAGGAAGGTTTGGGACTGGTCAATGGAACCTCATGCTCTGCTGCGCTGGCCAGTTTGGCAATGCACGAGTCTCATCAGTTGGCAGTGTTGGTCCAGGCCTTGTCTGCTATGGGTGTCGAAGCCCTGACTGGAACAGCTCAGAGCTTCCATCCGTTCATCTCTGCCACTCGCCCTCATGACGGCCAAGGAGAATCCGCTCAGATCATCACTGCTCTCCTTCAAGGATCCCAGCTCGCTGTTGGCGTTAACAAGGATGAGGACCGCAAGCGTTCTGGTCTCATCCAGGATCGTTACGCATGGCGCAGTGTTCCTCAGTGGGTTGGTCCTTATCTTGAGGATCTCCAGCTTGCTCATCGCCAGATCGCCGTTGAGTTGAACTCTACCTGTGACAACCCATTGGTTGACACTGCCAACGACGAGATGTACTGCGGTGCCAACTTCCAGGCTACCTCGGTTACTTCTGCCATGGAGAAGACTCGTCTTGCCCTGCAGATGTTCGGCAAGCTGCTCTTCTCCCAGGCTACTGAGATGGTCGACCCTAACTACAACAATGGTCTCCCTACCAACCTGGTGGCCGATGAGCCCAACATGTCCTTCACCATGAAGGGTGTGGACATCAGCATGGCTGCCTACATGGCCGAGCTGGCCTACGTCGCCAGCCCCGTCAGTTCCCACGTCCAGACCGCCGAAATGCGGAACCAGGCCGTTAACTCCATGGCTTTCGTTTCTGGACGGTACACCATGCAGGCCGTCGAACTGGTCTCGCTCATGGCTGCTTGCACTCTGTACATCAACTGCCAGGCTCTTGATCTCCGTGCTCTTCATCTGTCCTTCCTCGACAAGGTGACTCCTGAACTCCAGACTCTCGCAGCAAATATTTTCGGCTCCTCCCTGTCCGAAACAGAGCGCTCTGGTCTCCAGGATGCCGTGGCTAAGCACGTCGCCGCCACTTGGCCCACAACTACTCGTGTTCCATCTACCGAGCGCTGCAACCAGACCATCAAGTCCAGCCTTTCGGCCATCCTTGAGGCCATCAAATCCCCCTCTTCCGGTAACAGCCCCAGCATTGCCGATCTCGACCGCTGGCAATCCGAGGCTAGCGCTCTCATGAAGAAGGTGTATGACGAGACTCGCACTGCCTTTATCGAGAAGCCTCATACCTCTGAACTCCTTGGTGTTGGCGCCAAGGTTCTCTACCGGACTGTGCGTGAGGAATTGGGCGTCCCGCTCCACCTTGGATTCATTGAGCACCCGACTGCCCAAAGCGAGACTCTCAATGGCCGTGACAAGAAGACTGTCGGCTCTTGGGTTTCCATCATCTACGAGGCTATGCGTAATGGTACCCTCCAGGCGCCTTTGATGGGTATGCTCAAGGCTGGTCTGCAAAGGCCTTAGATTGTTGTTGATTGGCGTGTTATGCCGTGATGGATGGATCTATCGGCGTTTGGATCAGTGTTGGAATGGGTTGTATATTTATAAGCGTATCATATTGCTAATTGTTAATACTTTAATATGATTGAGACTTGTATATTTCAGCTGGTGAGCCTTGAGCCTTCCTAGTAATGTTAAGTAGGACTTGTAAGCCTTGACAGGTTATGCTGTTTGTTCAACTCGCAAGATAAATTATCGATATTATTATTTGCCTGGAGGGATGGTTTTATTCGATCTTTATTAGAACTGGTGATTCTATAGTTTTCAAACACTCAGAATAGAAAACAAGGGTTTCGCTAAGATAACTGCGTATTTGCCCCTAGCCCTCTCATTACCAGAAAGGTTTTCACACCGAACACATACTGATTCATGTGAAATTCCGGGGTTGCTCATAGGTTGACCCATTGACTGTGGTTGTCAAGGTGCCATTTGCTTCAAACATGTTAGTCATAATATCCATGCGAAGATGAAACCCGTCCGGACTGGTATACTTCCTTCCAGGGCTTTCACCAGACGAGGTCAAATTCGCAAAAATGTTAGTCACGCTATCAGTCTTGGATATCGAAGTCAATGTAGCATTTTCGTTTCCATCGATATAATTGACACCGTCATTCGAGTAGTTGAAGTATTTCACAGCAACACTCTGAACAGCAGTTTTGCTGCTGTTCTCTCTAATATTGACAATGACTCGACCGGAGTGGCTTCCCTTTAATGTATATTGACCTCCTGGGGGGAAATAACGAGCCGGTGCAGGACTGCCTGGTACATACGATGTGCCCCATGGGACGACGTCCGAAACAGGCTCGACGGGCTGAAGCTCGACCGGTTCTCGACTGGTGAGATGAGCGAGCATTATGCGATAGGTCCGGCCACCTGGGGCAGTGGAAGTCGGACAAGGAAGTGGATTGACACCCCCACAGGCAGGCGGGACCGTCAGAGCTTGGTAGTATGCTATTTTTGTCTGATCCCAGGACCACCGGGGATCGGCCATTGCATTCCACATGGGGTCATTGACACTCCCGGGACTACCATCACCGTCCGCGTTTATTTGCTGGCCAAAGTACGTGCCACGGTCTCCTGCACGATCAAGAAGCCAGGGCTGGAAAAACCGGCGCTTTCCATTGTTTCGAATCGACGAAGCAGCAGTTACAGTAACGAGGTCTGTCAGTGGCGGTATATGGCGCATAGCATCCATAAACATGGTTCTGTTGGTACCGCGTGTGTCGAGAACGACATTCCACTGATTATCTTGACTGACATCAATTGGATCGGCGTATCCGGGGTGTTCTGTGATGCGTCTCACAGCTCCAGTGGCCAGTCCAACGGCGAATAGGTCGATATTGTCTGATTCCCAACTTGATCCCACGTAAATGGCTTCGTCACCACGTCCGGTAAACCCGCGAAGCTCGCCAACGGTGATCGCAGAGAAGTTCAGAACCAGGTTCTCTCCGTCAGCCCCTATCGGCGGCGGAAGTTTGGGATTGTAGAGGCGCGTCACGTTGACCAGGTCATACCGGGGTGTCCTCGGTTCGCCAGAGGCGGGATTCGGGTTGAACGAAAGTCGAGCAAAGTACCCAAATTGGTCCACACTTGGGCCTCCGTATTCAAACGCATTGAAGCCGAGATGGACGTTGTCTGGGTGAATTCGCAGTTCACGGATGTCACCACCAGACCCAGTACCATCTGCTTTCGTGTTCCAGCGGATAGGATATATGTGAGTGCTGTTGGGAGTGCACGCAGAGCTAGCCAGATATGCTCCACCGTCGACGATATTGTTGCCCACAAGGACACGCTTCCCATCCTTGAAGGCCTGGGGATAATCTGCTTGGGTGGTGCTACACTTCTTATTAGAAGCCGGGACACCACATGTTATACATTTCCAGGGATCTCCGTTAGGGAAGGTAGTGCCGTTAGTCCTTATAATGATCAACTGAGGACCACTAAAGATGCTAGCAGGGTCGGGATGTGCGGGCGCTCCGGTGAAATTCACAGTCGCGACAATATGGTTGTTGTCAGGAAGAAAGTTGCCACTTCTTTGTTCTGAGGTTCGATCGATACATCCTGTTAGATGTGGATTTATCTTCGGGGTACATGCGCCTGGACTGTCGGAAGGAGCAACAGGAGGTAACGGTAGCTCCACGACTTTAATGGGCTCGGGACTTGGAGACTGTGGAATTTTTTCTGCGCTTGTACATAGGGTGGTGCCTATAAGGGCAGCGATGAAGTAACTGATACCCATGGCTTTTATCATGCAGTTTGGCAAGGGTGAAGACAGATATCTTTAGTTATTTCAATGGAATGTCACAGGAATACATGCGACTATGATGCCCAGTTGAGGCCATTATGTCTCTTTAAGTATCTACCTCCTTGATGTACATAGTCCACAGAATGGAATATCAAGGCCTCCACAATGTTGCGAAAATAGAAGTGGTTAAAGAAGTAGGGCTACTGTGTATACGAGTACGAAATTGACATCCAATGATCTTCCTTAAAGAAGTAGGGCTATACGAGTACGAAATTAACATCCGATGATCTTCCTTACTACTCACAGTAATGAATACGAGTACGATCAGTTATGTACAACGCACTTGAAGAACAATCATAGTTTATGTTTGGTGTTTAGGAGAATATGTTATACTGATGTACAGGAATACTAGAATTATTCCTAGTAGTAGGTCCCTCCTCTTCATCAGGTTAGAGGCAATTGGGATAACATGCCATGTGCAAAGGATAAATATCGTGTAACGATCATCGGATACCCTCTTATCCCACAGATAATTTCTTTCGACTTCCTTTTACACTGTGTGATGAGTAAGTGACCTTGATCGAGATGAATCCCTTCTTTTGGCCACCAATGTGTTGTTGTAGAATCTGTCTCCCCGCTAGTATGCATGTAGACTTATTGGGTGGTGCCACTTCGTCCTCTACCTAGAAGCCTAATTGAACAGATGATCTAGTATTATTTTGAGGCGTTATACGTTATTTGAGTTAGGCCAACGGCAATTCCATGTTCGTTGAAAACAGACGCCCCCGAGTCCTTAACCCGAAGGAACTGTGGTTGATAGTTGCCATAATAGAATGAATGCTGGGGCGTCTTTTTAATCACATCTTTACCGTTATAATTGACTCGGTGTGACGTCCAGAATCCTTATTTTGATCGCACAAATCTCGATCTCAGATTAGGGTCTACCATTAACCCTCATGTAGCCTGCCGCAGATTCTTCCTCGATTTGATTCATCCCTCCATGGCTACAAACACACTGGACGCTTCAGGAAGTTCTGCAAACTGGGGTTAATGATTGTTCACTTCCAACGTGGATAAGTGCTGTTGCGACCCGCGTAATAGAGAACTAGCTAAGCACGTAATAAGGCTAGTCCTCGTCTTGACACCCAAAGTCATGCTGCCATCTTCAAGATAGGGCTACCTAGAATCGCCCTAAAACTGGTCGGGTTTATATTCTGAAATACTGAACAAACATCCAGTGTCAGAGCTTGAACCATCCTAGACCATTTCACTAATGCATATCGATGCAAACGCGCTGCGACGCTCTGCACACTGTCTACACAAGATTGACGTGTCCAATCAGGCTCAAAAGGAAAGCTAGAGGTAGCATTACTGCACGATGTTCTAAAATTTTATAGGATTCTGTTGTTTCATGGTGCGTTAAGAATTGGTATCCATCGTGGTAATAGATCTTCGTCATTCCCTTTCAAGAGTGAGGATTTACCTCAATTCGGCCCTGAAGATAGTCAGAAAGGCCGTGACATCTCCTAAATTACTACAACTATGGAAACCTTACCTTGGGACATAATTTGCTGGAATCGCTGTTGGATCTCGGCGAGCAAGGTTTAAAATCTTATATAAAGAAGATACCTATATAATGCAAGGACGATATGCGCCTGTTGCAAGGCTTTAATGGGTAAATGTGGATATGAGGCCAGAATAAATATCAGAATAAATGGGAAACTATCAAGCAAATTGTATAAAGTCTGATGAGGGAAGGACAGATGTACCTACAGGTGGTAACACATAATAGCAGCGGAGGCCAAAGAGGTATCATCAATGAAGGTAGAAAGCTTCGAAGACAACTAGCTATTTTATGTGGACGAACTGTCTAGCAAAAGGGCAGAGTAACACTTTTTTTTGCCCAATATAGGCAGTAATAAAATACAGTAAATGTTCTCACCTTCTAGCTGCGACATTCACCGCACACCATAAAAGCACAAACACGAAGCAACTACTTCCTATTTGTACAGTACATTTTATTACGCTCTATGTACTACTGTATACCTCTTGGATTTTACGTAGGGGTGGGGCATTGCTTCTTCCATTTTGCTGTATGAGACAAAGGTAGGGTTGCTCCCAGTCGAATATAGGGCTAGCTTCTCCCAACCTGGCCAAACTAGGATGAGAGCATACAGGTAATAGGATTGGTAATGCATATTCCACTCTGCTACTATTTGGTATTTCAATTTTATTCCCTATATCTTGGCCATTTGGACATACAGACTATAATAAAGCCATTGTTTTTGAAATAAGACAGGATCCAGTTAGTCGGATCTTCCTTTGAGCCTGGAGATTCATAGTCGACAATGTGAAAGGCAATACAGTGGATATCCCATGTTAGGAGAATCCCGAATATTAGAAATTAACGTGGAAAAAAATGAAGTTGTATTTTATCGGTGTATCCAAGGAATTGAAGGGACAAACCACAGCACAGATTGTCAGAGAGACAAATTGGCACGCAAGTAAACAAAAGGAACACATTTCAAAGATAATGGAGAAGACTCACAATACTTATTAGCTGCTCAGGACTTCACCAAGTACCAGACAGCTTCCCACGCTCCTTACTATTTCAGAAGTTTCCTACTATCTTTCCACAATCCCACCAAAAAGAGTCATCCAAACATGTATTTCGATGGGCTTTCTTGTAAGTCGAATGAGCTGGATTCCCCTTCAGCTCAAAGACCCTTTTCTAAAGCTCAAGAATCACTGTGGACCCTGGCATCAATGATTCGACCAAAAATGTCTGACACGGCTTTCTCGAATGTGACAGTCATCAAGAAGCTATACAGATCATATAATGTGGTTTACATTATCGAGTTCGATGATGAGAAGAAATTCGTCTTTCGGGTTCCTATCGACACGAATAAGGGTCACCTTTCAGAAACTGCAAAACGATCGATAATATCCCAGGTTCAAACGATGCACTTTATCCGTAAAAACACAACTATTCCCGTCCCAGAGATATACACATTTGATACATCAAAGGACACCATCATCGGCACACCATACATTGCCATGAGTTTCATTGAAGGAGAGCCAGTGTGTTCATTGTGGTTCAAAGAAATTGGCCCGACACCACGAGAGGAGCGACGACATCGAATTCTGAGGTCAATAGCCCAAGCTATGTCTCAGCTGCATGCGTTCTCATTCGAAAAGGCTGGATCACTTCGCTTTTCTCGGGAGCCGAAGGCAGGAGCTGTCACCATCGACCCCTGCTATGTGTGGTCTACCACGCATCTAAAAGTTCCCGGTTGCCCTAATCCACGCTGCCTCGCCGATCAAGATGCCGAGAGTGATAGAAATAGTATGTGTTCTGAATGTAGAGTTAGTGCCAACAGCAGAGATATTTCTGATGTCGCATCTGAAAAATCTGATGAGCACTTCGCCGATGGCGCCAAACAAAGCCTTTTTCTAAAAGAGATCGGCCCATTTCGGTCTTCTGAAGAATATTTCAAAGCTGTTATGCATTCCTTCCGAGGAGATTCCAAACTTCCAATTCCACAATTAACTAGCAAAGTACTGGAGACGATCATTCACTGTTTACCATTCCCGACGCAATCCCCCGACAGAGAGACATTTGTCCTATCGCCGCCTGACTTCAATTACCAAAACATCATGGCTGATGAGGAGGGCAATATCACGGGCTTTATTGACTGGGACAACGTGCATACAGTTCCCCGACAAATCGGATACTGCCGATACCCCGGTTGGATTACTCGGGACTGGGATAGTGGGAATCACGAAGACTACCAGTCTCATCCCCTTGAGGATCCTCCGGGATTATTGGTGGTATATCGCACTCTGTATCGCCAAACACTTAACGGTCTCCTTGGTCCAGAACAAGATCAGGTTATCCGCCAGACTCTTGTTTTTGGGGCCATTGAAAAAGCAATCATAGATGATACTAATCGAGGAGCGATTGTCAGAAATATGTTAAGAAAGGCCTTGTCAGTGAGTTTAAAGGAAGCGTATCGCTTGATTCCGGAAGTGGAGGAATGGACTGAGAAAACCAAGGAGCAGCTGAAAGATGGGTTGCGGAGAGCCTTAAACGACTGTATGTAGTTATATCATTTGTACAATATCACACAAATCTACCATGCGTGGAAATTGCTATAAATCTGACGACACTTGTCTTCATGGCCAATAGTATTGTCCATTATCAATTGCCTTTCTCAACTGAGAATCAACTCGAACAGACCGCTTCAACGAAGGGAAGTCCTCCAAGATGAGCATAGCCACCATTCCTCCAAAGACTTCACTCCCTTCAATGTTCAAATGGGTGTAATCATCCGTTTTCAAATTGTATGTATACGCATTGTCCGGCCCAATGCTATTCAAATACTCGATACTCTCCTTATTCAAGTCAATATAGTCCGATTGTACATTCATAGCCGCGTGTATCGTAGCATCTCTCCAGTCTTGAAGGTCTTCAACGATCTCCGGCTTTGCACCTGAAGCAGCATAGTTCCGGCGTGACAAAGGAGTGACTAAGATCGGTGTAGCACCGGCGCTAAAGACCTCCGCAGCCATTCTCTCTAGATTAGATGAATACTCGTCAATTGAGATATTTGATGAAGGCTTTTGGTCATTATGGCCGAATTGAATGGTCACAAATGGTGTATAGTCGTCTTTATATTCTTTCGCTGTTGAAACAGTCCTGTTCCAATCGCCACCCTCTCTGAAGCTGACAGTGGTAGCGCCGTTATGGCCAAAATTCCTCCCCCAGGCACCGTTGTATAAAGTAGTATTGAGAAATCCGTCTCCCCAGCCCCACCATTGGAGGATTGAGTTGCTGTCGTACTGTCACCAGCTAATAAGAAAAGCGGAGGTTTAGTAATCTCGCGAGGCAACGTGAAGGCATTTGGTAGAAAGAATAGAAATGAAAATAGAGCGAGATGAATGTGATACATGTTCATATTGCCTAGATTTTGAAATTGGTCCACGTCATCGGGTTCGACTGTTCTTGGACCTGTAGTTATAGCATGTTGTATTCGGGGTTCTTAGAGTGCCTTTGTGAGTGTCCGGTAATACAAATGATTGCCGGATAAATCAAGGTCTTCTTCCATGTTGGCATGCGGGGAAATTTTGCCTGTTGGAAATTATTAGATCGACAAAACATCGTGTATTCCCGCCAGTAGAAATCGAGAAGGCTTTATCGGTATCTTGCTTCTGAGAGCGAAGTCCTTGCCGGTATAATATACCCCGAAGAAGAAATATTGCATCTTTAACATCTTCAACTGACTCGAGTGCAATTATCTCGAATTATATTGTAAGAAGCGTCATTCCCGTACTTAACCAACAACCAGGTGGATAGTTGTAGTAAATAAGTGGAAGAATAAATTCGGGGGTTAACCAGAAAGACGCGCTAACCAAATACGGACTAGCATTGTATAAGCCTTGGCGGAAATGGACCTGATATTTCTCTTCTTACTTACATCTACTTACTTACTTCCATCTCATCTTCCCAGTGCATAAATGCTCATGTTGATTAGTTATAATTATACTACATACAGTTGATATATCCCCTAGTAACCATTGATTACCTTCTCTCCACTGTGAACTCAAGTGTAGTACACGTTTCCCTCCAACAATCTCTTTCTAGCCAGGGAGATCAGATACCTCTCATATTGAAAGTACTCCCATTCTGTTTTGGCATACTCGCTGTTCTCAACCACCCAATCTGCAATGGACTTGATACTCGCATCTCCTTCCAGTTGATACTTTTCTATATCCGCCCGGACGTCATTGACGATCCAAGCTCGGAGGTACACGAGAAGGTGCGAATCCACTCCATATTTTGCCAGAGGAACTCCAGGATGCAATCCAGCAGCTGGTACCCCAAGGAATTTGGATATTTTGCATCGCAGTTCCGCCACCAAATTGTCCTGGGCGTCTCCTAGGGTAACAACCTCCCCAATTAGCTTTGCAAAATTAGGCTTTATTGGCGGGTCGTCAAGGCCGGGAATGGCAAGATGGTTGAACATTGGCCGTGTTTTCCAGTCCATTATGTCGAAACCTCTTTCTCGGATATGCCGTTGAATTCCCACGGAGACTTGGGGGTTTGAGACCAGAAGAGAATCGGCACCAGCGTGACAGAACTGGTCCAACACAGCCAGGAGCTCCCATTCTTCGATGGGTTCAAATTCCATGCGCTGTGTCACACGGTCGCGCACCTCCACGCTGTCAAGAATGATTCCGGCGGATGAGAAATATCCGAGATCCAGCGCAACAGCCCTTTCTCCCATTCCCACTCGATATCGAGCAAGTCCGTCCTGAAATGTATTCCCTGCTGCATAGTTAGACTGACCCCTTGCGCCGGTGAGGGCAGTGACTGCCGACAACATAACAAAGAAGTCCATGCCCTTAGGGAGCAATTTATGTAAGTTCCACGATCCATGTGTTTTCGGGGCTGTAGCTGCTCTCCAAGCTTTATAGGTCATATTTTCAAAGGTCGAGTCCTGAAACCGTTAGCATTTAATGATACCCAATTCAACGCATTAGGGACATACCTGGAGGACCATGGCTGCGTGTATACACCCTTTGATTGGTGGCATCGTCTCCGAAAAAAAGTTCAAGACATCCGCTAAAGCTCGCTCGTCGGAAATGTCACACGACGGCGTGACCACATGTGCAGCCCTCACCGATGATTCTACCGCGACCTGTTCGGCATATACATTTTCTGCGCCCGATCGACCCAGAAGAATCAAGTTACGTGCACCACGCTCGACAAACCACCGGACAATAACGCGTCCTAAGCCGCCCAAACCACCCGCGATAACGTAGCTTGCATTCGGATCGAAGTAACTATTGGGCTTAGTGTTGAGAGTGGCCTGTTGGAATTAGCTATGCTCTGGTATAAGTCAAGACACGCAGCTTACCAGAACCAAATCATCTGCTCCTATTCTAATTACGGATTTCCCCTTTAACCGCTCGCCTTCCATCTCTTCGAACGCTGTATTAATATCTGATGCTGCATGGATTTGATATGGATAAGGTAGATGCAGAAATCCCTTGTCCATTAGGTTAAGAACTTCCTCGATAGCTGATATCACCACTGCAGGTCCGTCCTTTATTGTCACTGGGATATTAATGCAAGCTAGTGTAACATTGCGGTGGAGAGCACGCATCGGAACCTGGTAGTTGGTAATCGCACCATATTCGGAAATCTCCAATATTCGACCATATGGCGCAATGCATTCCCATGGTGCATCCGTGTCTTCTCCGGGCTGTGAGTTTAGAATCACATCCACACCTCGGCTTTCTGTATGGCATTTGATGATTTTTGTGAGATCTTGGTTTGCCTCAAAAAAGATGTGCTCCGTGGGGATATTATACAGATCAATGAGGACCCTCTTTTCTGATTCTAACCTGACGGTGGTGAAAACAGTCGCGCCTAGCAAGAGGGCAATCTGAATGACTGCTTGCCTGGTCCCGTCACACTCGCAATTAATGAGAACTGTCTCGCCAGCTTTGACTCGTGCTGTGTGCAAGGCAATCCATGCTGTTGCGAAGTTCACTGGGATTGCAGCCGCTTCACAGAACGACAAAGATGGCGGGAACTTGACAACAACCATACTCTCATCAAGTCGGATATGACTTCTGTAACATCCGCCGAAACAACCGACCACATGATCCCCTTCATTGAATCGCCGACACACAGCGCCCACTCGAGTGACAATTCCGGAAAATTCGTGACCGGGGCTATCATCGGGAATAACTCCCGACGTTACGAGCAAGTCAGGAGAGTTCACGCCAACTGCTTGTATCTCAATCTCAATTTCCGTCGGCCCGAGGAGATCATTCGAAGATATATCTTCGACAAATTGGAGTGTACGGACTGGTCCATACGAGACGGTACCAATTTTAAGTCTTGGGCCGCTTGCAAATGGTAGGATCCGAGTTTGCTGCTCCAAACCCTGGACGTATAAATTATGGTTAAGGTCACTGGCTTCCATCAGACGTCCAATATGCAAAAGACCATTCTGCTCAGCGTATTCGCTTTCGAGTGCCCCAATGGCTTTCTGAGAAAACAAGTGGACAATTTTAATGATTTGATCTGCCGCACGCTCTGATTCTAGAACGGTCAGATCTAGAAACAGGCTGGTGATTTTCATTCGGCTATCCTCCTGACAAAGGGATCGGAAGAGTCCTTCGACAATTCGATACCTTGGGTCCGGATTTGTACCGCCTCCGCCGCTCACCCAAAGGATGTTCGTCTGCGCCTTGAGTAATCTCTTCAGATAGTCAAAGGCCTTTTTTGACATGTCGAATATACCCGCATTATTTAACTCAAAGAGGCAAATCTGCAGTCTGCTTTTAACAGGATATGGCGGTTTTCCCTTAGGAATCAGCTCATGTCTCACTCCAAATTGCCCTGATTCCTTGAGTTTCTTATCCAGCGCGCGAGTAAGATTTAATTGGGTTGGATCACTGGCAATATGCTGGATATTGACGAGGAATTCACTGGCGTTCGCTGACTTTTCAGGTGCTGTTGAGCAAATAATGCTCAGTTCGTTGTAAACCGGTTCATCATAGTCTGGGAAAACAAGGTCAGCTCCTGAAAATCCAGCCTTTTGCAACTGCTCATCCCATTCGTTAACGTCGACGCAGCAGCCAGATTTCCGACATCTTCCTTGTCCAATCCACCAACTCTCTAGCAAGCCAAAAGCGAAGGTGGTCCGGATTCCACCTGGTCTGACTGGCCCCAGAAGTATCAATTTTCCACCACTGTATCGGAGTTAGCACCTACAAAGTCCTCAACATGGATAATTATGCCACCTACAGTTTCAAAAGCATGCGGATGTTCTCGAGTGCCAACTTTAGATTGGTGATCGTATGGTGCGCCTGGTGATGTTAGCAGTGATGTGGTGATAGCAGAATCCAAGGTATCCCACCGTTGCGACAATAGCCACATCATACGACCCTAGTTCGAAGCCCTGTTTTCCCAGATCTTCTTCAATGTTCAAGGTATTAAAGCTCATTCGGTTCTGCTGCGTCCCCAATTTATTCTTCGCATCCTCAAGAGTGGTCTCGGAAGCATCGGTATAGTCCCAATGGGAATATTTAAAACCAGCGTACCCATTCTTTTCATCCGTCATGGCTTTCGCAACGGCTAAGGAAATAGGGCCATTGCCTGCGCCAATTTGCAAAATCTTTATGTCAGGTTTCTTGTGGGTCAGCAATTCCAAATATATTCCAAATCGCTCCATCCATGGTCGACGCGTGAACTAGGGCAGCACATGTTAGGATTATTACCAAAGAGCGTTGCTTAGGTACTCACCATCTCAAAATAGTAACCAGCAACCAAGCGGTTCTGGACGAGATCCTCGGGTTGTATCTCTTGCTTCAGGACCTTGAGTACACTTCGACAGATGGTACTGTAAAACAGTCCTTCTTTATTTGTACTCTCCAGGCTTTTGTGCAAATCTTCGATGGATTGGTTGTCGGCCAGAATACTCTTGCAATCGCTAAGGGTAAATCCGAAATCCCCAGCCTTTAAGCGCCCTTTCTGCTCAACCATCCAGTTCCTATATCTTTTTACGTGCTCTTTCGAGCCCGTAGGGCCGACAGTTTTCAAGTATTGAACGGCTTTGAGGATATAATGTGCTATGAGGAAGTTTAGGTCCATGCAAAATTGGGCCCGCTCTTCCGATTGCGCTTGCTGACTCGCGAAAAGGGATCGTAAGTCGTCGGTCCTCAGGAGATCAACATCCGGCTTCCATTCCAGTCTGTGACAAAGGCTTTCCTTACTAGTTGGAACCTCTGGTTGCGGGTTTGTAACGGTTTTCTGAGACAGTTTCATTGCGACTTTGTCATTCTGGCTTTCCGGCTTACCGTGGTTGAATGGATACCCTGGAAGATCACAGTAAAGGCTAGGTTGTGAGTCGGATATGTCCGAGTTAACCATACCCAGGTCGACCGGGTACCCGCTGGTAAACAAGCGACCAGCCGCGTTCAGCGTGGTTTCAATTGCAGAGACATCTTGTGTCATCGTTGATAGATATGTGATGCTATCCTCCTTTCCAGTTTCCCTGAGAATTCCCTCCACATATTCCTGCAATGATGGATGTGGTCCAATCTCAAGAATATGGCTCACTTCAGGAAGATGCGGACACTTTGACCAGGCGTCCCTTTTGATAGTAACCGGAGAGCAGACCTGGACCATTGCCTTGTAAAATTGCACAGCGTCAGCGAAGTTTTCGACCCAGTAGTGGTCGTCAATCAGAGTCTCTGGTTTCACCCATCTTCCCTTGACCGTAGAGATCATGGGTGGAGCGTCATCATCATCATGGCTAGGCTGCATCCGTAGCCATTTTGAGATTTTGGTTCTGAACTTTACGACATCTCCGTCTCCCATTCCGCGTGAATGATATGGTATATCGGTCGTGCGGATGGTAGAGTCTATTTTGTCGTCGTCCAGCATTGCTTTGAGTGCATTCAGCTGATTTAGTGGTCCAGACAAGACGACGCTATTCTTGGTGTTGATGTATGCCACGTTGACCTTGAAATTCGTATAGTACACTGACAGCTGTGTGGTATATGGATGCAGTTTCTCTTCTGGCAGATCGACGGATAGCATGGCGCTTACCATTACTAAGGGATATTTTTTAATCATCCGACCCTGGCTGACAGCGATCTTCATGGCACCTGGCAGGTCTAACGCCCGGGAACAGTACCTGTAGTTTTGGTCAGTGAGACTTTTGCATGTCAAGAGAATACATACGCCGCTGCAATTTCTCCAGATCCATGTCCAACGACAACTGCCGGTGTGATATTCCATGTCTCAAGCAGATCAACCAAGGCGATTTGGAGTGCGGTGCACATAGGAAGGGTATATTTTGGATCATGGACATGTGATTTTTGTCCGGTCTTTTGCAGCTCGTCTAGGTGGATTAGTATAAGCGGTGGACATGAGATAAAACCATACCAAGAATATCCCACTGGCAGTTCCATTTCTTCAGATATTTGTTGACTTTTGCCAAGGTCAGTTTGACAATCGGGTACCGATTGACCAATTCCCAGCCCATTCTGTCCCATGCGTATCCTTCCTACGAGCTGTCAGCCTTCATCAAATATTAGCTGGAATTTACCATACCCCGGTGAAAATGAAAGCGATCTTAGGTGAACGTAACACTCGAGTTGAAGGTGCCAACTTTCCTGGGAGGTCAACCAAGTTTTGTGTGGAATTGGCGACCACGAATGTTCTCCACTGGAGATGATTCCGTCGCCATCCTAGAGTATAACTCAAGTCCCGGAGAAAGTTCTGCTTTTCTACGTTCTCAATAGTACCGTGGGTAAAGTATGAGCTCCATGCTTCCTGCAGGCGAGGCACACCATCTTTGTCGTGGGTGGACAAGACCAAAAGTTTTGCCTTAGCTCTTTGCTCCTGTTTCCTCAATTCAGACTTAAACGGAAAGATAAGATTATCCAGCCGCCTGGATGCAGCCTCAGATGTGTCCGAACTGCCTATGGCTGGAGAAGGTCTAACTGGTCGTTGCAAACCGCCATCCAGCTGGCTTGCGATAGTGGTGCAGAACGGATCCTCCAATATTAGGTGTGTGCAGGAGCCACCGAAACCGAACGAGTGGACGGATGTTCGCCGTAGTGACATTTGTGGCCATGGAACTGCTTCGTCAAGGATCTACGAGTTTGTCAGTCAATGATTGTGGTCAGTTCGAAGTCTCGTACCTTGATATTCAGGGATTTCGGGTCGATGTCTTTGTTCGGGTTTTGGTAATTGATACTGTTCCCTGGTATAACTCCTTTTTCAAAGCACAGTATGACCTTGATGACGGCGGCGATTCCGCTCGCCCCTTCTAGGTGTCCGAGATTCGACTTGACCGAGCCTCTGGTTTGTTTAGCATGTCTCCAGTGCAGCAAAAATATTGCTTACACGCATAATGGATCATTCCTCTGCCTGTGTCGACGAAATACTGAACTAATCATCTTAGCTTCGACAGCATCGCTCTCTGGGGTTCCTTGAACTCAAAGTCAGTAGCAATCTACGCAACAAAGACAGGTATCTTACCTTGTCCATTCGCTTCGAAGTAATCAGTTTTCCACATTTCAAGTCCAGCTTTTTCATAAGTATCTTTCACCAAACGGCGTTGCGATTCCAAGCTTGGCTGACCAAACCGAGGGGCTGCACCGTCGTAACCTGAAGCAGCGGATCGAATAACAGCCCTAACCATGTCTTTTTGCCGAATGGCCTCTTTCAATGGCTTGATTACCAACACTCCAATACCCTCTCCAAGTTCAATTCCATTGGCCCGGGCATCAAAGCTGTAACAGCGGCCTTCTGGTGATAGCATCCCATGTTTATCCAATACAGCAGTTGAATCTGGCGTCAAGATCAAATTACATCCAACGGCAATTCCCTATGGCCGTTAGTCTATCCTTATACTTGAAGAAGACGCATCCAGGACATACCATATCAGCATCACCACACCAAATAGTCTGACAAGCCAATTCAACAGCAGCCAAACCACTCGAACCTCCCGTATCCACAGTCGCACTTGGGCCATGGAACTTGAAAAACTTGCTCACACGATTGGCGGAAGTACATCTTCCCATACCAGGAGATTTATCATAAACAGAAGAGGAGCCAACAAAAACAGAAGTCCTCGTATTGGCAATCAACCGCATCAGTAAACCGGCATTTTCGAGCGCATGGTATACAGCCTCCAGAACCAATCCCTCTTGGAGATCTATTTCCTCCGCTTCGTCGGCACATTTTTTGAAGAATGAGGTGTCAAAGCGTCTTTCATCTTTTTTGGACGGATGTTCACCGGTCTCCGAGACATTGTTGTCTTGTTGGTTTCGGTCGGGGTTAGACTGCTCACCAGCCCTAACTGCGCGACACGGAAATTCAGAAACTGCACACTCCCTTGCCATCATCATGGACCAAAAGGCAATTGGGCATGATCCTGTTCCTGGGAAGTTGAACGAGTATCCAATTATGGCGAGAGAGCTTAGGTCTTCAGATGATTCTTCGTCGGAGTCTGACATCTTTGGATTGTTTATCAAATAAGTCCAACAAGTGGGATAAGAGAGGCACAGTGCTGCTTCAACAAGCTAATTAACTAGCAGAGTCTCGAATAAGAATAATAAGGGCCAAGAAAGATCTAAAAGATCATAGGGGGTTGTGGGATACGCGTAGAGGTAAGAAAGACGCGGTAGGTAGACAACAACAGATGGGGAAACAAGGTAAAGAGTCACTCACTTCAAAGCACTGCAGCTCATTATTCAAAGAGTACTCCTACCACTAACCGGCTTTATTATTTCCTAGGCTGAGGATATGCTCTTCTCTTACTTACTCCCCTTAACCAGGTAGATGTCTTCCTCCTTGTAAGTACTATATAACATCGAGCTTGTTAAAGGACTATAAAGCGCATCTACATGCCTCAAGCAATGAGCAATTATGCTTTGATACAACTTCCAGAACAATTATCTGCACTCTTGTTTGTATAAAGATCTTTGATAACTTGCTTGGCTTATTAGAAGAGTAGGCTACCTAACCTCTATACACTATAGCCATACCTAAGTTTTTCCCTAGTAGTTATAATGTAAGCCATATATGCATATAACATAATTACCAAGCAGTTTTGGGTCAAAGTATAGACATTTAGCTGCTGAGACTTATTATCAGCTTAGCAACGCCTGATCCTTGTTCTTCTACATGATTTTTGGCTTGTATATACATGTCTTGCCTTACACAACAGCTATAAAGGAAGATCGAATGGTAGAAGATGTCATAGACACGAACTAAGTCTTTCCCGATATTATGGAAAGGTTCTGAGCTGATAGACCTTAAGCATGACGCCTATTAAAAATATCTACACAACCACATGTACAATTGTTTACAATCATACAGTAAAGCAACAGAACTATATTGACTCATATCAGCTAATCCTATAAATAGGTCTATAAACGTGCTGAGGCGATATACTCCAGGAAATAAAATAATAATCAAGATATATCCTGCAATAATGTGTTATCATAAGGCATTTCACTTGGTGAGGATGCTAGAAACAGTCTCGGTTATATCCAATAATTCCTCCTCGTGCAAGTTTCTCCCAACTAGCTGTATGCAGCACGGGGCGCCATCGGTCGCATCCGCATCATCTACTATATTAGTTGGTGGTTTGGAAATGATCCGGGTGTCACTTACAGGCAGGTCGATACACCACGTCCCGTTTGAAATCCGCATCGACATTTTTATCCGCTTTGCCGAGTGGGATAATAGACGCCGGATACTATCATTATTAGCTTGCGGGTGGGTATATTGTGAACCATACACTTACATCCACCACGTTCCAAAGAACAGTGTAAGCCGGAAACCCATATTGATCATGGGCCACAGCAGTTCCCTGGTTGCCAGCCATGACTATCCCATCAAGACGGTTCTCAACAAACAGCTGCCGGAACTGTTCTTTATACCAGTTCCGCTGCTCGTTTAGGTTGTAGAGGCCCTCCAGAGTCATCGGGGCGTATTCGTATTGAAGATGTTCAGATGGAAGTTTGGTAGAACCAAGAGCTGGAATAACTGGCTCGCCGCTGTCGGAAATATGTTTGAAAGGCGTCCAGGCAGGGTCCATAGAGAAAAAGCGAAAACCGAGAAGACAGGCTTCTTTTATTGAGGGGACGGTTAAGGGAATGATTTCATGACCGGCTTGTTTGAGTTTCTCTGTAGCAGCAGTGAGAGTTCGAAGAACTGGGGGATGAAGAGGGAAATGGGAGTCTTCTAGAATGAATCCTAGTCGCAAGGCGGGTTTGTGTGTGACTTGTCGCCAGGGACTGAAGATAACGTGCGGGTCCTTTTCCCATGGGTCGGTATTAGCCACACATCGGAGTAGTAGCTCCAAGTCCCGCGTAGAAGTAGCAAGTGGCCCGGCACAGGATTCTATTCCCATGAGACCGTTTCGCGTTGAACTAGCTTGTCCACCTTCGGGAATCCGGTTTGCGGATGGACGGATGGCGTATGTACCATTGCAAATGGCTGGGATACGAATCGAGCCGGCAATGTCAGTGCCAATACCCAGAACGGAGCCACGCATGGCGATCAAGGCGCCTTCGCCGCCGGATGAACCACCAGCGGTTAGGTTAGATCGATGGGGGTTGAGAGTACGGCCGAAGACGTAGTTATGGGAATCGGCGGCCTGTGGGAGGATATGAGGTATTACTCAATATTAAGAGGTAATTCCGAGACATACCATCATAGTTTGAGGAATGTTTGTCTTGACGTAAAGGACGGCGCCTAGATCAAGTAGGGTCTGGGCCAAGGCGGAGTTCGATTTTGCGGGAGCGTTTTGAACAAACGAGGCAAAACCGATGGTTGTGGGAACACCTTCAATATTGAAACAATCCTGTCTAATAAGCAATAGCACTATAGTTGGAGATGGCCTCGTACCTTAAGGCTAATGGGCAACCCGTGGAGTGGACCCACGGGCTTTCCCGTCTTTTCCAGAACATCGTCAAGATGTTTTGCCCGGACTAAAGCTTTATCAAAAAAGGTCTCAGTCAGACAACGGGTCTGATGTGGGTCAGCCTCTGAGCATGGTAGGAGCTGGGAGACAAAGACATACCACCTGCTGAGCAATAGCAGCACGGATACAAAAGGCTTCGGTAACTTCGTGGGAGGTTAGTTCGCGAGCATGGATCTTCTGTAACAAGGCAGTTGCATCGTAGTTTTCCGTAATCTCCAGCTGCTTCGGGGACAGTAAACCGCATTGGCGTGGGACATTGAGCACATTATTGCTGGCATTCTCAGAGATGTTTTGGGTGTATTCATCTGGGAGGTGCCAGGCTGAAGGGATTTTGGAAGCAGCCTCAGCCTTCTTAGCTTGGGCAATGAATTCCCAGGATTGAGAGGCCATGGTGAAGTGACTGGACGAGCAAAAAGGAGTCAAGGAGGGTTTGATGTGTTTATCAGATTGCGGGGGATCAGCGGAATCATTTCCGACCGGATAAAGTTTACCCCGCATAGATCAGATTAGATTGGGAAGTAAACAATAGAAACAATACAACAACCAGGACAGATACATTGATATGGCCATGTCTTTATATCAGGATATATATAATAATACTGTGAATATGGTGGTAAGTCTACTAGTCAATACAGTAGTATACTTCGCTCATCTTCGGTCAGAATGAACTGCGACTCCCCTAATGGACCTCTAGCAGCTCCCAAAATGCAGGAACAATTCCGATAACCACGCGAGAATGAATTAAATATGGAAAGACTACGACTATCTCCGTATTCATGTTAATCCCAGATACTGATGCTTCTATCAAACAAGAAGCAGCTTAGTCAGCCTATGCGGGGAGCTCCTCATTCTTCAATCTTCAATTCTCCTCCATCACCATCTTCTCTCCATATTTGACTACCTGAATACATTGTTGTCATTCCACCAGTACTTTTCTTAGCCTACCCATGTCACCACTCTCCTGGCCATGAGAATTGGAAGAGGATGTGACCGCTGCCGACGTCGTCATATTCGTTGCAACATTGAACCGGGCTCATCCTCCTGCAATGCCTGTGCCGATCTGAATTATCCTTGTCGTCCTGATCCCCCATTTCATTTTAAATCTGTTCGTCATGTCTATCAAAAGTCGAATAACTCGACTTCCAAGTTCGAGTTGGAATGGAATCCCGATCAGATCTGGGTGAGAACCCCTCGATCTTGTGAGTTATTTAGGTAGTGGTTGGATATAGACGTAGACAGTAAAACTGACCATGACTACTCTTAGTAATATTTGTCCAAGATTCTCCGACAAACGGCGTTCAATATAATGATACAGATGCCTCCAACTCCCTGGGTAATGCCCCGACCTATTCTACCGACGCCGGTCCTGCCACCAACTCCCTTCATGACACACCCCGACCACTCTCTGGTGTCAATCGGTATGCCGAGGGGATATCTACGGATACTATTCAGATTCAGAGTACTAGTCCAATTTCTCCAATGAACCTGAACAATATCCAAACTTCGTTGCCATCTACCCTTTCGATTTACAGTTGGACGCGTCCTACCTCTCCTTGGAGCTATTCCCGTTCGCAAGATATTCCCCCATCACTAACATCCCGCGAAGCTTATTTGCTGCGTGCATTTATTGAGAAAATAGCACCATGGGTGAGTGGACCCGGCAGAGTCAGCTCAACCTCAGCTGACGGCTACAGGTTGATATCTGCGACTTTCGTTCGCATTTCGCAACCGAGGTGCCACGGCGTGCTCTGGAGATTCCCATGGTCCTTAAGGCTGTCCTAGCGCTAGCGGCATGCCACGACGCGATCATGTCTAGTGCTAGTGACTGGGAAGCATCCGCTTACCACGGTCAATGCCTCGAATTTCTCATCGCCGCGCTTGCACAGCCGGAAGACATGTACGACGATAACTTGCTGATAACTGTGGTGGTCTTGCGTATTTACGAGGAAATGAATCAGGACACCGATCAGAATTGCCATCTTTTTGGATCCAATCGGCTCCTGAATACTATGTCCAAGTCAGCGTCGTCTGGTGGGCTGGCAGAAGCTGTCAGTTGGCAGTTCCTCCGTCAGGCAATCTACGCGTCCGTGGTGGAATTCCAACCCCTGCAACTCGACTTGAAAAACTACGAACGCTCGTCGGTTTTCCATAGAACAGACGATGCTGCCTATGCCAACAGGATCGTTTTTCAGTGTGCGCGGATCGTGCAACTCTGTACAGGCCCTGACGCTCATACCGTGGACGCGGAGACTTGGGACGAGTTAGCGCAAAGTGTAGAGCAATGGTATTCTGCGAAACCGATCACTTGGCAGCCATTGCGATCCCGATCGGCCGACGTAACTGAAAATCGGCCATTCCCAGAGCTGTGGATGGTTTCTCCACCGGCAGGTAGGATTGCATCGCGCTAATACCAGGAATTAAATCACTGACTGGAAAAGTGGTTGGCTTGCAATACTACCATGCAGCAAAGGTCTTCCTCACAGCATCTCACGCACGCTGGCGTCCGGGGAGTGACTATGAGGTGGCACGATCGCGCCGCATCGCGGAGGTGGGTATTCATTCGCTACCGGAGTTGCAGCACCGCCACTAACATGGTGAAGAAAATAATTGCGGGTCATCTTCTGATAGTCATTGGACTCTCGCTTTCTAACGAATCAGTCCATAACGCATACTTTATGGCTTGTCACTTGCTATATCGCTGTAGGTTTCCTCCGAAAATATTTCGACATCTCTACTAAGAAGCAGACGGCTATTGTCTGCGACATGCGATAGAGCAACAGGGGTCGTTGCGATTCTTAAGGCATGCAGAGAACGTTCTGGGTTGGAGGACCGGCTGGATCTCGACCGAGCTGGAGCAGCAGTGGAAGGAAATACAGGAACTAAACTTGTGAAGCCATCCCGCGTAGAAGCTTTCATTGTGGCAGGCGAAACATCGGAGACGCCCGATGGCTTTTTGGGGGGGCTCTAAATGCCAATACCCTAAATATCTGGGCAATGAGGCAACAACAATCAATCCCAGTAAAAACAGGGAAAATTTTCCGCGGGAGATTACCAGTGGAGAAGAGTAAAACAATCGCGAAGGAAACTGCCTATCATCATCTCAGCCGATTATCCTAGCGTTCAATTCGGCAACGCTAGTCAATCTCCGCACCACCAGTGATAAAAATAGCTGTAGGCAAACCAATTCCCGACAGGGTCAACCAGCACATTTAACGGCTGATCACACATGGAATAAATAGCTGTCGTCGATGCGGCACCCTGTCGTCACTATTTCACTTCTCAAGCTAGCAACAAACGAAAGAAAAACGTGGTATAGGCGAAGTGGGCCGGTGGCGGTGCTAAATACTCCGAGTACACTGCGGATGAATTTGACTGGAACCGTGCACACAGCCTTACCGTTTCTTTTTAAGGTCTGGATCCTGTCACCCGGATTTTGAGCTCGAATTTTTTTCTAGTCGAGCGGAAAAAACCACCTCAGCAAGCAGTGGGAGGATCTCATCCCGCAATGCAGAGTGGAAAAAAACGATAGAAATTTGCCGTTCGGTGATCAATACCACCGTCTTTCCAGAATTATCAATTGCAAAACGAATGATTGCCTGGCGCTACCTAGTACTTGCGCTCGCCGTGCTCCAGCCGGTGATTGCGGGTAATACTTGTAAGCTAGTCTCTCTTACCAGTAGCACCCAATTCTAACAGTCCTAGGCGAAAAGGATGTTACCATCTCCAGTCAGAGCGATGCAGAGAGTGCACTATCCAATTGCGATACTGTCAAAGGCACCGTGACTATTTCAAAGGATGCGAGTGGTTCTATAAGCTTGGACAATCTGCAGAAGATCGAAGGCGGGTTGACGATCCATGGCACTTCGGATCTGACTAAGCTGTCGGCGCAAAACCTCCAGAAGATTTCGTATGATTTATCCGTGAAGGACAATGGCGGTCTCAAAGATTTATCGATGCAGAACCTACAAGAAGTTAAGGGGAACATGAAAATAGAGGGTAATGACAATCTCAAACAGCTCCAATTGCAAAATCTTGAGGATGTCAATGGGGGTTTGGTTCTCTCGGGAGAGTTCGATAGGTTCGTTGATCGATGGACGCATGGAGGCAGATATAGTGCTGACAATACCAGTGCTCAATTCCAGAATCTCGACCAGGTTGATGGACAAACCTCGATCCGGGGCTCGGGAGACTTCTCCTGCTCGGATTTCGAGAAGATGAAATCAGATGGTGTATTCGAGGGACCCTTTTCCTGTTCAACCGGTTCCTCGTCCTCATCCTCTTCTTCGTCTGATTCATCTTCTTCATCCTCTTCATCCGATTCAAACGGTTCAAACTCCGGCAGTTCGGGCCTAAGCGCCGGAGCCAAAGGGGGCATAGCTGTTGCCGTCATTGTCGTTGTAGCAATAATCCTCGGAGCCCTCTGGTTCATGTATAAACGACGAAAAGCGGCATCAGGGGCGGAATTCCACTCTGTGCCTACAGGGGCAGCAACTGATCCAGAGAAAGGGGGAGGAGGTGTTGTCGGACAGGTGAACGACCAGCCCCCATCACCACCTCCACCGGCAGTCCCAGCAGCGACCGGGAGTATTGCTCGAAAACCAATCAAACCAGCAACAGAACCTGAGATACCCATGTTGGATAGCGAGAACGTACATGAAGCGCCTGCAGTGCCACCGGAGACACGCGATCCGACACAGATTTTCGAGTTGGATGCTGGTCCTGTAAGGGGGACTCATCAACAGCCGATTAATCATGAGGAATGAGTTGAACGTCTGTTTTTGTATGATACCACAAATGTTATTTATTTTGAAGTCCCTCGTTTCCCCATGAATCAGGGAAGTCACCAGTGAACTGCACGGATACGAGATCTGATTCCATCACATCATTCAATTTAAGTCCGTAGACAAAACCAGCCTTCCAAGCAAAAATGCACTCCCGGCCCAATCTAACAGAATCAACTACGACCTTGAATCCAAATATGACATCTGGGACGACGCCATGGCCATACCAGGTACCAGATTTACCAGAAGCTTGAACTCCAGGAAACGCTCAATCCCCCTTTCCTGGGCAGTTCTCCCGGGTAGTATGTATAGCTCGCCCTAGTTTACTGGTGTTAATAATCTAAGATTGACTTGCTACGCTGTCTAATATACTATCTGTATTTTTCGCATCCAGAGAACGAGAGGTCAATTCTTCGCAGACAACCAAGAAAAAACTGGCATTTCAGCACCTCCATAATTATCTAGGTAATCAATCCCTCAATTCACAGCCCTAAGCGCTAAACGCTGGCTTCTATAGTTTCGGATTATAGTCGTTCCGTGCTGACTGCGTTTCTCATGTCAACAAAGACCATCAACTTCCGGCTTCCATCGTTTTCGCCATACATGTTTGAGGTGTTATGTGGCCTGAAGTGCCTTGTGGATACCTTTATTTGCCTTCGATGTGCCTCGGAGAAAACCAGGGTTGTTTTCAAAAGGTCTTGCCACGCTCTGCTCATAGACCCATCCAGAATGGCGAGCGTTCAGTCGGCACTAGGAGTAATCACTACAGCAGATCTTTCCCAACCGAGCATCTGCTTTTGAAGCACTTTGTTAATGGGGCAGTAGATCCAGAAAAGGCGGCTGAATATCTTATTTCACGAGTTAAAGCGTCAAACGGCCATGTGGAAGACGCGCTTCGTCAGCTCAAACAGCAATGGAGAAGCCTTGCCTTTCTATGTATAGCCTCCTGGAATGCAACACTCATATAAAAGCTGATCAAATAGTTTAGTAACGACATTTGATCCCATTCGTCGCGACATTCAAGAATTAGTCTTCCAAAGAGATGGCCGTGACTTCGCAATGAGGCAAAACCCTAGCCATGTACCGGGATCGAATATAGAACCAGCCTATGTGATTCCGCCTTCTATGGATCGACGTCTTGAATCAGCGGAGCAGGTGAACTGCATTAGAGAGTCAGCTGCATAACTGCTTTTGACACACATACAGAGCCATCTACTTCCTTTACTGGAGGCGTTCCTCTCGAAAGATCGTGTTATTCGGCTAAGAAGACTCCTTTCCAGTGGCCCGGAAGACAGCCCAAATTGCCTAGAACGTTCTATTACTACTGCCCAGTATACACAAGGCCTTTCGCGCTGGACACGTCGATATTAGAACACGGTCCGAACTGGCTGGTGGACCACCACCTGGGATTGAGGACTATTATCCCGACCACTGCAGGGTATGCCCGAGACCTGACTTGTTTTCTGGCTACTTAAGTCTCATCTAATGAAATTGCACAGTACGGGATGCGTAGAAAATATCCTGACCAGATTTCCGGGCTGTATCTAGGAGATGGATCCCCTTTCCAACGTGTAGTCGAATATTTTGCTCTATCTACTTCGGACCCTAAGCGCCTTTGCCTCCCGAGTAGCTTCTTGACCAACGTCCATTTCAGATTCGCCGGTGCATTGCATCTGTTCTATATTGAGGACAAGGCCGCAAAGGATGGACCTAACGGTCAGTAGGTGAGACTATTAACCACTAACCTACCTATGTATCTGCTGATATGCTTCCAGGTCTTCCCGTACCCAGAATTGTCAGACACGGCTTCAAATCGTTGCGGCTTTCCTTACCTAAATGGCTACGAGTGTCATGCTATTTCCTTCTGAACAAAGCTGGTTGGAAGCTGTATCCACTTGAAGCCAGTATTTGGACTCAACGTTTACCATTTGGGCTGTATATGAAGCAATACTCTCGGGCTCCTAATAATGAAGCCAATACCCTTGGCCTTATCGAAAAGCATACTTCTATCCCAGCACCGCGACTAATCGATATCTGGGAGTCGGACGGCACAACCAATATTATCATGACCCGTCTTTCAGGTGTTCCAATTGGCGAGGTATACCATTTGATGTCGTATCCTGAGCGTGACCGTTTTGCCAAAGATCTAAGAGCTTGCGTTGAGCAGCTCCGCAGGATCCCAAACACTACCCCTTACCTGATCTGCGATTCGCTCGGGAGCCCGATCGTCGACCATCGTATTCCATGCGGGAAAGGAGGGCCATTCAAAACCGAAACAGAATTCAACGACCATTTGGCCAGTCACGTAGCATATTCATTCTCGCAACTCGTCGAGCTGGAAAAGCTGCCCACAACTCGCAATGACCACCGCGTCTACTTCACCCACTCCGACTTTCATCCTAGCAATCTTCTTGTGGAACAAGGACGCCTGAGTGGCATTGTCGACTGGGAGTCGGCAGGTTTTCGTCCGGAATATTGGGAATTCACCAAGGGAATGTATGGGGCAGGAGTGGAGATAAGCGATATATTCTGGCGTACTTTTGGCCGAGAGTATGAATCTGAACTGGAATTAGAGCGGCGGCTGTGGTACTTGACGCCATTTGGGTTTTAGCTTCCCCCGTCTGTCAGGAATCTAGTCCAAGTGGATGAATAATGTCGCTCAAGCCGTTGCTCCCTAAACCACTTAATTTGGCTCGTAGTGACTTACTCCAGGAATATTATATTCGTAACTGATCGAAACTATCCTTAGCGAGTGCGGTGTAATGGCCTGCAAATCAAGGCAGTAATCAACAAATAAGGGCTAGATCCCTGCTTCGCCTGGCCATCCTGTTCCTTCTTACTTGCCAACACTTACTTCGTACAACTCGTCAATATATTAGCATCTTAACTCCTTATATCGTCTTTGGGTCATGGATGTTCGACGCAAATTCCCAACTGTGCACTGGATCTGGGGAGGAGGAATCTCTTTCGTGTACGAGGTGCATCCTCGCATCGTGGTGAAGGTCCCGAAACCAGGGGAATTTGAGAGAGAACAATTTGACAAAGAGCTCGAGATATACCGGATATTCTCACAGCACCCGCCTTGTCCTTCTATAGTGCAGTGTTTTCTCTACTCCAGCAACGGCATCTTCATGGAGTATATGAGAGGTGTCACTCCTCATAAGACTATAGTTAATTAACTTATCTACTAACATTATACTAGATAAATCCCTTTCTTCAAGGATACAAAACAATCATATTCAGAAACATCAAACTATGGTGGTCACTGAAGTAAAAAAGCTGGAGCCTCTACCTCTACGAAAAGAGTGGATGAACGATCTCGCTCAAGCCGCTGCTTTCCTAGAATCACTTAACCTAGCGTACGGTGACCTACGATCTGAAAATATTTTAATTGACCGTAACCGATTAAAGCTGTCCGACTTCGATTGTACGGCGCAAATCGGAACATAGTTCGAAGCTTGCATAGCTCCATACGGCCGGTTCCTTAATGAAACAGACGATCCAGACCAAGGAGAACGCGGAACGGCTGGCTTCCTAGGTCCTTGGACAGAGCAGTTTGCTCTAGGTTCCTTGTATTATTTCATCAACTACGGTTTTTAAGTGTACGGGGATCGATGTCTTACTGAGGATCCCTACGATCACGGGCCAAAAGTCGTGGTCTTACTACAGAACATGGAATTTCCGAAATTAGATGGAAATCCGTCCATCGACGATATTATCAGTAAATGCTGGCATACCGAATATACCACAGTCTCAGAATTAGCCGCGCATACCAAAGCGCTTTTGTATGAAAGCCCCGACGCGGGAAATAACGGGGTTAGAAGCAGAGACGAAGCTGCCAGAGAGGCCATGGCCACCTCCATCGAGACAATGCACATCTTCGGGTGGAGTATACCCATAGGCCGCATGGTTCGTGGGCTATTATGTCGCCTTGAGGACTGGTGGACCGTGGTGTCGCAGAGAACCAGCAACGAAGCCACAAACAATGAGCTAGCTGGCGGCGACACATTTGATGACGCTGATCAAGGTTTCTTTGGGTTTCGTTCAGAAAAGGAATTCTGTCAGGATCTAGAGAAACGTGGACTTCTAGATCTGCTCTTTTCAGGGGAGACGGAGCAAATCGGATTCACTCTAGAATGGTATAGGCACAGTGAGATGGGGTGATTCGCCCAAACGGCAAGACGATAATGGCACTTAACTATAAATCTTGGAAATTATCTTGGAGTTTATTATGATACATTTGTGTTTGTAAAATGTCTAATGTCCCTACCGGCCAACCTAAGCAATTTAATACCCTTACACTATTCTCGACCTCTCCCAGTAAATTATACTTATTCAACCATTTGGAGAAACTGAACTGAATAATTTCCTTATTAGCCTAGCATCAAGACATGGGTAGCCAGACCCGCTAGCACTCTTCACCCGGGTAGACCTTTGTTGTTCAGATTTCCGTCGATTATACTGATTTACTTGGAATGGGGACCACTGATTCTCTATCCTGGACTAGTGCTATTTCTCTATCAAGCGGAGGCAGCCCCATTTTTTGCTCTAAGATTTTGAGGGTATTATTGCAGCTAGTGGTAACTTTTCTTCCACGGTTATCCATGCATAGATTGGAATGTGTAGGGAAGATATAAATTTGTCCATCATCCCGTTACCTACCTATGCTCTTCGCTACTAAGTCTATTTACCTTGTCCTCTGATGAGGGTCAGTTTGTGGCTCTGCCAATGCGGATGGTAGATTAGGAAGTGGTTGTTATAGCTTCTAGAGAGTTTGCCTCTTGAAGTAGGGCTTTAGATCCGCCGAGTAGTGATAGTAATCAGTCAGTCTACAGTGCAGTGTAAATTAACCCTTACCCGCAGCAGAACACCAATGGACTGTTATAAAGTGTTCATCCATTTATTCTTCTCATTCTTGTAGATGGATAGATAGTACATAACATATCGATCCATGCCAGTTAACCAGAACAAAGTACCAAATATTCCTCGTCTTCAAGCAAGGACAACGTTGATATGAACACCAACACAACCAAGACGATCAATCTGATATTCAATCCAACAAACACCATACAGTTATTCAAAACTCCGTCCATCCATCCGATCATTAGCCAACCCTTTTCAATCAAAAAACACAAATGCCGGCATTAAATAAATAGAAAGAAGGAAATAAAGTGTCATTTCTCTATACGCCAAGTTCCTCGGTTGCAAATAAGCCAGTGGATGAAAATCATAGTGGTCTCTCTATAAAATGCACCCTTTGTTGTTAGATGGCACTATCGAAAGAAAAGAAAGGAAAGGAATATAAATCGAGGTTTGGAAAGTCATCACCTGAGTGGATTCGATAAAGCGTAAGTTAGTTTCGGGGTATGTCGATAGAGGGAATACTATCCGCCGTATTTAAAAAGGAAGATTAAGACCAGACATGGAAACCAGGGAATGCACCACCGCGTCTCCCACTCCCACGTCTCGAGCCACTAGTACCACTGAAGTCTTGGCCATGACCCTGTCGACCCTCTTCCAAACTTCGTCGGGAGACTCCAAAGTCGCTCATTGTGAATAAGAGCGGTTCTTCATCGTCGATAGTTAAAGCCTGGGGAGGATGTGCCCGGCCGGAGGCAGACCGTTGTCCGGATCCCCGTCGAGCTTCCAGGGTTGAATTGCCACTGTTGCTGCCGCTTCCGTTACCATCTCGATCATTATCCCGTTCGGAAAGATGGGGCGGGATGATCGGTCCACGGGCGAGGCTACTTGAGGTAGAACTCACAGAGTGAGGACCACCGGAGGAGCCTCGACGGCGAGAGTGGCCGAAGCGTGGTTGGTAGAGATGGTGATTGGACGACGAAGATGTTGGGGTTGGCCCTGAGGATGGGGCTTTTTGCGTATCGACTTCACGATATAAGTCTATAGTAGAGGATGACGGGACCGCTGGGTCTCCCGAATTACGTTCCCTTCGTGGCTGATTACCAGACGTCTTGTCAAGCTCCTGCTGCCGGAGCAGCGAGCTCAAACTTGGATGCGATCGATCCTCGTTGCCGAGACTAACGCTGCGCATACCAAACGGGAACAATTCATCATCGTCAGCGGGCATCGTACGCCTTGGGGCAGCAGAACGAGGTCGACGGAAAGAATGGGCAGATATTCGAGGTGATGTTGGGATGTCAATAGCTGTAGATGCGGTTCGTCCCAAGGCGGGTTCTTCATTCGTGTTCTCTTCGATCGGAGAATCATGTTCCTCGTGGGACAATCGATGCTGGCGACCTTCCATTTCATTGTAATCAACGATACTGTTGGAACTCAAACGCGATGGGATAGCCGGCGTGTGTGGGGTATGTGGCGTATGGGGGGAGATTGCTTTTCCTGGCGAAGAAGCTGTTGAAGCAGATGTACCAGCTATCATAGGGGGCGCCCCAGAGAGTTGTTTGCTTAAGGAGTTATGCGACCGCTGCAAAACCAAGGATGATGACATTGAATCTGAGAGAGCCGCATTGGAATCACGCATACGCTGAAAACGCGTCAAGGCGTTTGTCCTGCGCGTGGCATCGAGGACCGACGAATTCTCCGGATTCAATAGATCTTTTCTCGCGTCCAGCATCTTAAGGAAAGCGGATATGTTCTCGTCATCTGCATGAATAGATTCGGCACTTGTTCCAACAGCTTCCGTAAGAAGTCCAGATCCTGGTTGAGCGGCAGACGAGGCTGCACTTGCCTTTCCGCTCGAGTTGTCATCTTCGGTCTTATTCGCACCTCCGCCAGAGTGTCGCCCTCGCCGATGGCCAAAGGAGCTACTATACCTCGTGATTGGGGGAGCGGGTTTGGGGGATGCTGAATTGGAAGAAGCGATGGCATTATCAGGGGCTGCGGGCTTACGAGCGGGCATCGAGGGAGGCGGCATATTCTTGGAATCCGACGTCGGCGGGCGAGAGGACCCTGGTCGAGGTGAAGCGCCAAGTGGAGAGTCGACCAGGGAGGGGGACGCTGAGAGAGGCGGGGCTTTGAAAGGCTGGAAGGAAACAGACGGACGTCTACCAACAGCAGCACCCTCGCCTGCAAGAACAGCCGCGCGTCCGACAGGGCTCACCTTGCCGGCTGACGTGACTCTTCGCGAAGACGAATCTGATGCGGTTGGAGACGTTGCTCCTTCTCTCGCTGCACGCAAGGCGGATATTGGACTTGCGCCAGTGGTTGGACCGATTTGATGGAAGCTGGACAAGCTTCCATAGGCTCGGGTGCAATCCGGATATTCAACTGTTATTTTCTCTACTGGAACCGAGCCGGTTTCAGTGTGGGGTACTCTATCCATCTCAGATGGAAGCGACGGCCGGAAGATTTCATCATCAGCGCCCATAAACCGCGAACTTAATAACGCTTCAGAGTCATCCACCCGGAAATCACAGCTAGTACGATAGGTCACCTGAACGGAAAATGGCCCGGCAGGGGATTCCGTAACACCAAAATTATATGAGTCCACCACTTTGTTACTACTCTCGTATAGAGGCACTGTCAAGTGATCCTGTTCTGAGCCTTCACGTGTGCCACTTCCCTCTAGGATCCGGTATTTGATCCTCAGCGCCGGGTTTGGTCGGAGCTTCAGATTACGTCTTGCAAACTTCCAGGCAGGCAGGAATTTCGAATAGGTGAATAGCGACCGGAAGAGGACGATGCTTTTCTTGTAGACCGTTGGCAAGATTGAGCCGAGATCCGCCGGAGGCTCCCTTGATGGTTCGGACAGCTCAATCCTCCACCGTTCAAGAATCACGTCATCCGACCTTGGCTGTAGTCTCATGGCGTGCGCCTCTCGTGATGCAGTCAGGGACTCCTTTACATCCCATCTTTTCCCATTCTCATCCAGAATCACCAATATCTGATCATTGGTGAGACCTTTTGTGTCAAGGTAGGTTTCAATGATGAGAGGTGGCGGTCGGTTCTCGGTAGCGTCGCACGTTCGCCATGTCCGTAGTTGGTCCCGGGTGACGTCTGTATCATCGAGCTCGACGTTGAACTAGTCTAATTAGCTGGACTCCCATGTCGATCTCCAGATGACGAAAGCGGAAGACATACCCAACGATTCACTTTTGGGGTGTCGGAACCCTTGGTGAACGACGGAGGAAGTTCAACTCGAGAATGAAGAATAATCAAGGCGGCTTTGGTATGGTAGTTCTATAAGAGATAGATGATATGTTAGCGATATCTTTTTCACGGGGGGTAAGGATGGACAGAGATACCGAAATGATCTGGTTCAGTTTGGACATAGCCTCCTTAGAAGGCGCTGGATTTCTCTCTACCTGGTCGGAAGGTTCAGTTGCTATCCCCAAGCCTCTACCGGTGTTCGGCCTAGAATCGACGGTCGGAGAAGTTGCACGCACATCCAGCTCTTTGGGGTCGGGACGATTTGAACTCGACCTGGTTGATGCCGGGGGAACCGGCGACCGAGGATGTTGATGCATGATAAAGGCAGTCGAGATCAGTAGCCACACCACGCGGTGTCAGAAGTAGCTAGATACCGATGATTTGCGTGAGGCTACCACCGAGGTTCTCGTAGGGAAGTTATCACGAGGGAAATAGGACGGGAACGGAAAGACTCGGAGAGGCCATGCTAACAAACAGGGGAGTCGACAAAAAGAAAAGAAAGAAAAGAAATCTAAGGTGGGGATCAAGCAATATAAAAGACAACCAGTAGTTGAATCACGATGGCTCATAGCATCTGCCTAGAACAGATGGAGATGCGGGAGATCGATAACGGTTAAGAGTTGGAGCTTCTCCGCATGAATTAATGAGCGGTGGATCCAATGCCAGAAGGAAACTGGCGATGGAAGAGCGGAAGGGGGAAGGGGGAAGGAAGGAAAGATCAAGAGTCCATGATGGGGGAGATATATACTAGGTAGGTATGGTATAAGGGAGAAGAAGTCGACTTGGAAGAGATAGATGAAAGGAAGATGGGAGAGAGGACTAAAGGTCAGTTGTGACGCAGACCCAGTGACTCGGCGGGATCCAGTCATGTGTCGATCATTGGAGTCATTCCTCTCCTCTTTATCTTCCCTCCTTCTATACTTCTCTTCTACAACACTCTCTTCTTTCCAATACAGTTGACATTACTATCTAGATCAGAATCATGCTTCATTATTTACCCAAGGTCCTCATCTTGACCGCATATTCCACCATGTAACTTATACTTACCAGGTTGATCCAGTCCAGACTCAGTCCAGACCGCCTGGTTAATCCGCCAATATTATAGCTACTCTAGGTTAATGTGGCGAGACAAGGCGTTTTATCGATCCAACAGCTGTTCCTTGTCTTATTTCCAATAGAACCTGCATGATCAACGTTGTCTATCGTATTGTCTCATTTGTCCACGAGCCTGACTCGCACCGCCACATCTTCCTGGGCAGGCACAAGAGCCAGCCACGTCTGACAGTGTCACTAATCATCCACTGTGGGTCCGATGTCGGCTGAGGATCGATCGAGTCTATTTGAACTGGACTGGCTTAATAGGGACAATCTCATCCCAGTTGAGAATGGCTTGGATAAATGAACACATCATGGGCTCTGCAATACGACCCATGGAAAGCACCTCACCAGCTACCAGAGCTAATCCTATTTAGGAGTAACAGACAAACAATCAATCTACTGCGTAAGAGATATACACATATATTCCAAACCAGTTGAAAGCATCAGACACATAATAACTTACTCATGACTCCTTTCGTTCCATATCTCTACTACCACTAACCATGGTTACCTCAGCGGCTCCCGAATTCCATCTGAACCAGCAATTCTGACACAATGACCTCACTATCCCCCATATATCAATGTCAGCCTGCATAGCCAATTCTGGTCCATCACCAATGTTCTTACTGCTATCACCATGTCCAGGTGGGTTCTTCATTCAACCTGGATTTCGCCCAGGATAGTGATCATTGGATGTATCACTTTTCTATGCTTCATTCTGGTATATTCTTCGACCTATCTGCCGCACAACCTGGAGCATTTCAGTATGAGTATGCTGAAAAGTAGGAGAGCACTTTATACTGATGACCCGCAGGAACCGATGTACTAGGAAGCCAAGTCATCCAGGAACTAATGTAAATCGGGAAAGCGTATATACAAGGCCAAAACTCACTCGGTGCTAGCATTGGACTAGTAATGGCCAAAACCAAAGACGAAGATGTAACCTGGGTCCTGGATTACTGTAAAGAGCAGTAAGCTCTACTTTCAAATCGGCAACTGATGCACATATTAAAAAGAAACCAGCAAAAGCATCCCCTTCATCTACACCACCGCAGAACCCCCCGAACCACACCTCCAAGTCCCCCACACAACCCGGGGTCGCGAAGTAGGTGCGTACCTAAGCTACATAACCGACTACTATGACCACCTACCTCGATACTCCATCTTCATTCATGCCAACCATGATCAATGGCACAACGACCTCTTCGGCCCGGAGACATCCTCCCTCCTTCCCAATCTCCGTTTACAATCCATCTCTGCCCACGGTTTCATCAATCTCCGCTGTACTCTAGAACCTGGATGTCCGATCAGCGTTAACCCGACGACGCCCACGCAAACAGACATCGATAAAGCCGATATCCGTGCTTATTTTGCGCAGGCGTACCAGGAACTCTTTGATGTAGAATACGCTGATGTTCCAGCCCATATCGGCAATATTTGTTGTGGGCAGTTTGCGGTTAGTCGCGAGAGGATCTGGATGAGAGAGAAGAGGGAGTATGAAAGGATGTTGGACTGGGCTGGGAGAACGAACTTGACGAATGATTTTGGAGTGGGTTGGGTTTTTGAGAAAGTCTGGCATGTTATTTTTGGGATGGAGGATACCTTGTGAGTCTTCTTTCGATTTAACCAGAAGCTTCATCAGTTCTTCTAATGTTTATAGGTGCCCCCGGTATGAACAATGCCGATGTGATAATTATGGGTGGTGTGGTCCACTTGCTTCGGGGGAGATTTTGACTGCTGTGACAAGTAGGTTAAATCCTTAGAGTATGGATGGTAAGCTGGGAATGCTATATTGCTATCGGATTTTGCTGTCGCCAGTGTTCAATTCAGGAATACCATCTACAAGAACATATGCTCATGAAATTGAAGTATTTTATCCAGTCAATTCTAGACCCTTTGCGAGAGCTATGTATCTTCTCTTAATTGAGCACCAAGCAATATTCGTCATCTACCACCCGGTACTAACACTCTGCCTGAATTTTCCTGGTTTTCAGAATATACCCAAGTCAGGGAACTTCAAGCCAAGATTGGAAACTAGCATTTTCCAAGAGCGTCTACAAGAAGTGAATTAGCAAAACACCCAATCGTATCCCAGGGATACTCACTAGCAGAGCACTTGCTATCAGTATAATGCCCATTGACATAGCAAGTCTTTCCATCCCAAGTGATGCGATCCCAGGTACTACTCAAACTCAGTCAGCTACCTACGCATCCCCTATCAACCAGGCAAAGAGAACGGAAAACAAACCAGTTCCCCTCATAACAATCCCCACTCTTATAGCAATCGAAATTATACCTATGACCCGCGGTCACAATATACGAGTCCGGGTACTTGAACCCCGGCCCAGTGCGGCAGTTTACATTCCCCGAGCCGAGGATTTTGCAGACGACGTCCCGCTTGACGAGGCCGATGGCTTCGGGGGATGTATACCTATCTTCGAGGGTGTCTGATTCCTCGATGGGCATGGGGACAGAGACTCCGTCAGGGGTTGGGGCGGCGAAGGTGGAAAGGGGGAAGAGGAGGGTGACTAGCGTGAGGGTTGTGGTTTGGAGCTTCATTGTGAT
>MVGC01000135.1:0-53051 GCA_003589665.1 Aspergillus sclerotialis | reverse complement strand
CAAGGAGTCGCAAGCAATGACAGAGCGCCGATATTAATACTCCAGTAGAACATCATGTAAATGTGCTGGACAGTGATATATGGGTCAATGATGACTCGCTCCCCCTTCTTATCCAACTTGATTTCCATATGCCTTCGCGTATACTGCTCAGCAATCAGTGGCGCCACATTAGCTTTGATGCCGCCAGTCCCAATTCCGGTAAGGATGATGGATGTTACAAAACCCCCCTCACCGGCGCCACTGCTCAAGGACTGGGGTATCGCAGTGCAGGCCAGAATTAGCAGACCGGCCATATAGACGCCGGCAGAGCATAGAATGGTCTTGTATTTGCCCAGGTACTGGTCGGCAATCAGGCCGCCAGCAAGAGGTGTCACATAGCACCAGAATTGGTAGAACGTGGTCAAGCCAGTTGCGCCAATATGCTCCAAACCCAGACCACCGGTGCCAAGACTGCCATCGTATGGTTTTTGGACATAATTCTGGAAAGTCCCTTGGCAGCCGTAGTAGGTGAAACGCTCACAGAGCTCAATGATAGCGACGAGAAAGACTGCCCATGGGAGTCGCTCGCCAACACGCTTCAGCGTCCTTTGCTCTCTCGCGTTCGGCTCGCCGCCAACGGGAGTGTCAACGTCGTCCTTGTCCGAGGAGATTTCACCGTTTGTCGATTCCTCTTGTTGCACCGGCTCCTTCTCATAATACTCGACAGTGTCACTGTGGTGTTGGTTGTGCGATTCGTGTCTCACCTCCTGAAGTGTGGCATGCAGTCTGAAAGAATACGGGGTCAGCGCAGATCATCAGCATTGCGGGGAAAGCAACGGAAAACAGATAAACGCACTGGGATACTTCAGTCTCATGGTCAGCCATGGCGATTCTTGGGCTCCGTAGAGGCGCTCTTGGCTAATTGGCATGAGGAAAAGATTGAGTCCGAAAGGAGGGACGAGGAAATTTAATACTAGTGATGAGGGAGAGGTCTCCCTCCCTGCGAACGAATGCTACAGCGATGTAACACTAAGTTGGGGAATCAAGCCATCCCCATGCCGTCCTCCGCTTAAATACGGTTCCACCCGCCATCATGCGATACCGAATTCAGTAGTGAGCCGTCTTCATCCATGGATGGAAGACCTGATTGCTTTGTGGAGGAGTTAGCGCTGAAGATCTTCACTGTTTTAGTGAGGTGGCTTGAGTCTAGTACGAACTCAGATGCCATGATATGCTGTACGTATTCCGGAGTACCCCGTGTATGCTTGTCGCAACTTCACTAATATTATGCGTGACTTCGAAAAAAGTCCAGTTTCTAGCTTGATAAATCTCTTCTCAGCCCTGTATTCCGCATTATTCTCCGAGAAAGGCTTGTTTAGTCTTCTGCTCGGGAACGGCGCTCTTGTCGCTTGGCACTGGGTGGTCTATTATTAATTAGTAGACTTCGTCTTATCCGTAGTTGTTGGAGTTTTGCTCTACTTCTTAAGAGGAACAAATAAATAGTGTATTGACGGGCTAGGACCCATGAGGTTTGACCTCGCGAGGTCTATCCTGATCGCCAGCAACCCAATTAGTCAATCTTTCCTTGCTTTGACGCCAAGCAACACCGTGCACACTAAGAGACTACCTTGTATAGCTTGTCCGGCTATCGGATATCGGATGCCAATGTAACCGGACGCAAAGACCGCGGTTTCTGGTCAAAAACACCACGAATAACCGTGTCGTCCCTGTCGCCATCCATGCTCATGGACTCGTGTTTCTCTGTAACGTGTACCATTAAACCAGTCGGATCTACTCCGTCAACAGCCGGTAGAAAGCGTTTCTTGTCACATGCGTCAATCCATAGAGTTATAAGTCATCATTTCTATAATGCATCCTTCAATCTCTATGTTTGACGAGGGAGATGTCAGATTGGTAAAGGAGTTTGCCGGATGGATGGTATAAAATATATATTTCTGGATATGGTGAAAAAATATTTAATTCCATGATCACTTGCCAATCCAGTATCCATAAATCTTGAGACACAGACTCTGTAAGTATATAATATGGAAACAGGAATATATAAGTATAACAGTCATATCTCCTGTGGGTAAAGCGTCTCTCTTTCCGGGAATAACACCGTCTCCCGCCGTTGTTTCCCGTTTCATGTATGATGAAGCTTGGGGTGCGGATGGAACGCACACCGGCCCTAAAGAGGTAGTAAGACACGGGGAATAGAATCGTCTAGCCATTTCCCACTAGTAACTACCTGTACCATCGCTAAAGAGAGGAAAGCAAGCTATCTCTGAAACTAGTCAAACTTAGTTATATTATAAGGGTCAACTTGGTTCTTGATTATTTTATTATTGCTTTATTCTAAGAATACAAACCAGATAGACATACTAGCTATAGAGGTCTCTTTTCTAACATATTTCTCTCTCTATACTACAAGGTTATCCTGCAATGCCAGCGAGACTTCCAACTATTTCTAATCAGTTGTAACCATTAGCGCCTTGGTAGGTGGGTACCATTATATTAAGGAGCAGGTTAGCAACTAGTTCTTGCAATTTATTACTACCACCTACAACCTTGCAATACTGGTCACGCTACTTTAAAAAATGTATTAGCATCTATATTTCCTATACAGGCTTAGTAAGGATCAATCGCGTGAGTTCAGGCGGCTTAAGTTGGATGAGTGGACTGGAATCCCTGCTTCTACACTTTGTTGCTCTATATTTTAGAGAGCTCGGAGTCAGGCCTTTGTCATGATCTAATAAGGTATTCAAACATGTGCACTGAATAAGGATCAGCACAGAGGAGTATTCCTTAGCTTGGTCAATGAAAACTGAAACCGTTCAGTTTGATCTTTTACTGATCGGGCAATCTGACCTCAGCTTACATATAAAAGCAGGAGTTAGTAGCTACGGCCTGAGATATGGATGGTAACTCTAGTACCAGGCCTGTGAGTGGGCTGTCTTTGTGAGTCCAAGTCGACAGATCATTTAATGGACATTTTTCGGTGGTAGTATTAAGATTTTCTTTAAAAGAAATTAACTTGAAGCATTCCCATACGAAAAGATGTCATTGGTTTTCCTGATGTCTATGATGGTACCGTTCTGTGTATATAGATAGTGTCGCCTTTATTTTCCGAAGTCTTCCTCTTCTGTGGCAATGATCCTATTCATCCGAGCCATGCAGGGCCCTCGATTACTCAAACTTGTACGAAGGTACCTCATCTACTGATTCAAGGTTCAGGTGTCTTACCTTCTCTTTGTACGTTTTTGGTGCCCGGGTGTCGAGTTCCCTTGCCTTTAGCCTTTTTTGGTTTCTTCTGCACAACCGGAGGTGGGTAGCCCCTTAGTGTGATCTCCTGCCACTCAGGCGAAGCTTGGTACTCTTCCTGAATAGGGGCCATAAGACTAATTAGGCCAGCCGCGACAGACGGCTTAAGCAGTTGCGGTGTTAACTACAATGAACGAAGTTAGCTTGCGTGTCTTGGAAAATATTTAGCACGGCATACATACAATGTCATTCCTATAATCCTCGTGGAGTTTTTTGATGTCTGTGTAGACCAAAGGATCTGCGTCTTTACGGTCGACCCGAAATTCTCTGCTTCCCCTAAGAGCAGCGGCGGGTAGGAGAATATATTCAACTAATGCGATAATGCCATTATCTTCGACGATCGTAGGGACTGCTTCAGCTTTGCGGATTTTCTTTGAAATGATCGCCGGCGGGTCCAGAAGGTCAATCTTGCCATCTGAGAAGTTTGAACATTGATACCCACTTAAATGGTAAAAGAAAAGACATACCTTGGGTACTAGAGCTCATCTTGCCTCCAGAGAGTCCCCCAATCAACGGAGTGATGAGGTGTGCTCGCTTTCGGTATCCAAGTTTGGGTAGCCACTCTGTTGCGGCCACGAATAACTTCCTCTGATCCATACCTCCTAGTTGAACATCTACTTTCAGGTGTTCCTCATCGAGAACCTGAAGAATGGGATAGAGTAGGCTGCTCAAAGGAGCATTCTCGGACTGCTTTACAACCTCCGCCCCTGCTTTCCTTGCGTCATGTTCAGAAACTAAAGTTGACAGTCGATAGACATCCATCACATATTCGGGGGTCTTTTGGTAGGAGCTACCAAGTACGAACTCAAGCTTCTCAGTAGAAACACCCAGAGATTTCAAGACTGATTCAATAATTTTCCGATAGTACTTTGCACGATTCTCAACAAGCTCGATGGGACTCTTGAGGTTATCAAGGACGCCATGAATATCAGCGAGTAGGATCACAACCTCGCAACCAGCTGCGAGCAATTGTGCAATCTTTATGGCGGCAAGGAAGTATCCAGTATGTGGACGACCGGTCGTGGCAGTACCTAGAGATGGACTGCAATGTTAGTGTGTGCCAGGAAACGGAAGACGCGTTGCATCACCCCAGTACACCCTTAAATTCCTCTTTTCAGCCAATACAGTCTCAATCAATTCGGGATTGATGATCTCAGCGAGGTCTTCACTGATGAGATCGAAACGAGATTTGGCGGTGGCATCCATCGCGATGGCGCAAATAGTGGGAAGGTTAGAGTCCTGAAGTGAGAAGAATTCATAGCTGGGGCCAGAGAACAATGGTGTTTTCTCTGATATATATTGAAGCTAGACATAATAATAGCAGTAGTAGTTGGTCTGAGTCACGGGTTTACTAAGCCCTCTCTTTCTTACTTTTCCTGTACAACGTCGACTACAACATCATTCACTGTACTACCTGCGGTTTCGAATTTATCAAATTGACCACTAGTCGACGGAATGACTAGAATCCTAAACTGTGTGGTAATCCCTCATCTCGAGAAGCTTACATCATATACCACCAACTCGCCTTCCTACCTATTGTTGCTAATAATATTATTCCCTCAGGCTCCAAAGATTCTTCTACTATCATGGATACAAGGATATTGGAACCCTACGCAACAAGTGTTTCAGGAGATGGGAATGGCTTTGCACGAGGACATGATTTTGGACAAAAGGAGATATGTCCCTTGGTTCTACCTTCCTGTCCCGAACCATTCCCAATGACAATTTGATAATAGCAGACTCTGGTTGATGACGTCGGAGGTACGGTGTTCTTGCATTCAGAAAAGCGATGCTCCCAGAGCTACAAATATGTCAGCATTCGCCTCATCAACATTCAATGAGCTCATAACTAGGAGACTTCTAATTGTAGCCACCTGAGCTCAACTTGTCTTGCCATCTGAAAATGCAAATTCAATCTGTTACTTCTCTTTCTTTTGAAGGGGAGCGGTTATTCTTGAAATTTTGCCATTTATTGCCATTAGTTAGCGGATTTAAAACACGCTATATCGAATGGGAGGTTCCTAGTGTCGATATTTGGTCTTTTACAAATAGCTCCTGCGCACGGTTAACCTCTGTACGCTTAACCTACCCTTACGTTGCCCAAATGTCATGCTGAAACGAGAATGACAGACCGTGTTGATTCCAGCCTTCATGACCTATCTACAATATCTCCATGGTCAATGCAGTAAGATTGGCTAATAGTCAACCTACGACTGCCTATCCACATGTCCGAAAAGGGAAGACGAGGTGGACGCTCAGTGGTCACCTTCCGAAACGAGTTAAACCAAAACAGTGAGAACAGGGACGATGATAGTCAGGACGGCCAAGCATCCCAGGGCAGCGAGGACACCCTAGACACTCAGCAAAGCGGAGAGTCGCATGACACATATGTCGGCGATAGAAGCCGACAGTCCGAGGACACCCAGACCAACGAGGGTGACCAAAGCAGTGAGGCTACCACGGGCCCACCTAAGGAATCAAAAGGGTCGGAAGAGGAATCTTCCAAAGAAGACAAAGGCCCGAGTGAACCACCAGTCGCTTCGCCAGCTCCTACATCGCCCATTTCACCACCGGCTTCACCATTCGCCTCACCACAGGATTCAGAACAAGCCTCCCCGCTGCCTTCGCCGGTCACTTCACCAGTTAGACAACGAGTGCGCTTCCGGTCTGACCTCAGACAAGAATTTGAATACCCTTACAGTCCAGGTTCAGAGGATGCAGATTCAGAAAACGAGAAGGTCCGTCGACTAAGTCAACCGCATCGCCCATCGACACCGTACCTGCATGAAAAAGATATCTCAGAAACACCTTTGGGCGAGCGGACGACCGACGGAGAAGTTGACGGTCAGGCTAAAGAGGAGGAAAGTCTGGAGCACAAATTGGCACCGGTCAGCCGAGCGCACGCTGTCTCAAGATCTATACGGGAGCGCTTAAGAACTGCACATCAAACCATCAAAGAAAAAACGATAAAATTTGCTGAACGGTTAGGACGTGAAACTTCTGGCGGTGATGACCTCACACACGGTGTTTATCGCGAGGACTGGGCTTCCGGAGGCGTCCCCTTATCGGATGTCACGGATAATAAACACAAGACCGATGAAGAAAAGAGGGATCACCAAAAAGAATCATCATCAGAAGCACATCGGCTGGTTCGTGAACTCACCCAAGATCAATCCTCGCGCCGCCAGAATGCTCGCGGGAAACCGTATCCGCATGGCGGTCAAGATTTCCCAGGGGGGCAGGGCGAGTCTGCCATGGACTCGGCACTTAGATACCGTCAAGGAGGCGGAGGGGTCCTCTCACAGTTGATGAAGCTGAACGGTCCTCAACAGGGAAAGCAGCGAGGAGAATCTGGCAGCACATCATCAAGCGACGCAGGGACACCAAAAAGCGGTGGAGCAACGCCGCGGAAAGAAAAGCCGAAATGGTACAAAAAGCAACAGGGTACGCCTTCAGCGGCTGCAAGTGGAGCCGGGACTCCTGTTGCAAGCGACCTCTACTCAGCTGCATCGAAGCGTCGGGGGAAAGGGCCGCAGTCAAAGATGCAGCTTGAGGATGAGATCCGGATAACTGTGCAGATTGCGGAGATCATTGCGCGACAACGCTATATTATGCAGCTATGCAAGGCACTAATGAAATTTGGGGCACCAACGCATCGACTGGAGGAATACATGCAAATGACGGCCAAGGTGCTGGAAATGGACAGCCAATTTCTTTACCTCCCCGGTTGCATGATCATGTCATTCGATGACCCTTCGACACGTACAACAGAGGTTAAACTGGTCCGAGTCGCGCAAGGAATTGATCTTAGCCGTCTGGCGAATACCCATAGCGTGTATAAAAATGTGGTGCACGATATTATTGGGGTCGAAGAAGCTATTCAAGAACTTGAAGATATTATGAACAGAAAACCACGGTATAATAAATGGATTGTCGTCCTTACTTACGGGCTGGCGACTGCATCAGTTGGACCTTTTGCATTCAGTGCAAGACCAATTGACATACCAATTATTTTCATGAATGGCTGTATATTGGGGGCAATGCAGCATGTTGTAGCACCCAGATCGGCGCTATATTCCAATGTCTTTGAAGTAACGGCATCTGTCCTCATGTCATTCATAGCACGCGCCTTCGGCAGCATCAAGACAGGTATTGTAAATGGGAAACAGCAGTATCTCTTTTGCTTCTCTGCAATCTCCCAGTCATCGATCGCCCTCATTCTCCCAGGGTTTCTGGTGCTCACCAGCAGCCTTGAACTCCAGTCTCACCAGATTGTGGCTGGTTCAATCCGTATGGTGTACGCTATTATCTACTCACTGTTTTTGGGATACGGAATTACTGTTGGGACCACTATCTACGGGCTAATAGACGCCAGCGCAACATCCGATACAAGTTGCCCAAAAAGCAGCAAAAACCACTACGGAAGCCCGTATGTACAACGGTTTCCCTTTGTGGCTGTCATGGCATTCTTCATGATAATCGTTAACCAAGGGCGACCGAAACAAGCTCCGGTGATGGTGACCATAGCACTATCCGGCTACGTGACCAATTACTTCTGCGTGATGAAGCTCGGCTCAAACTCACAAGTTGCAAACACAGTTGGCGCCTTCACGATTGGGATCATAGGTAATTTATATAGTCGACTTTGGCACGGACACGCGGCAACAGCTATTCTTCCGGGAATATTCGTCCTTGTCCCGTCGGCCCTTGCTGCAACTGGCTCATTGATTTCCGGCGTTCAGTCTGCAGACCAGATCCGATCGAATGTCTCGCATTCTGGCGCAGGAAGCAGCAATCCTGGTGCGGGGCTTTCGTCGCAGACATCGGTATTTAATTTAGGGTTTGGAATGATTCAGGTAGCGATTGGGATTACTATTGGTTTGTTCTTGGCAGCTTTGATTGTATATCCGTATGGGAAGCGGAGGAGTGGTTTGTTTAGTTTTTAGATTAATTGGATGGGACTATGAATTTCCGCTTTTACATCTGGATATATATAATTACTTGCTAGATAGATGAATTGCTTATTACATTATGATTATTACCATATGCAGATACATGCTAGGTGCAAACCTCTAATATCACGAAGTCGACGCTCTAATAAATATCCATACCAGGATCCGGCCCCGGTCCATTAAAACCAACGATCAAGTCTTCCTGTCTAACGACATCGCATACCCAACCAACTCGAGAAGATACCGCTCCCGATATTCAAAGACTCGAAGCCCGGCTTCTTTCATAAACTCATCTGTCTTGCGCAAAATAACGTGTGACTCCGTTGGAGGAGAAGCCTTCACAAAGTCCTCCGGGGTGAGCGTCACTTCCTCGCTCGAGAGGGAGTCAGGAGCAGGAGGGAAAAGAGCTGAAACAACGGACTTATCGCGGATAATCCATTCAACAAACGACTCAAACATATTATTCCTCACTATAAAGGCAATCATCGATTCTAAAGAAGAGGGATCGAAGATCGTCAACGGGAGAGAATGTCGCTGAGCCAATGCAGTTTGAACAGAGGAGACGTACTCCAGCTCTTCAACCGGTAAATTGAATACCGGATTTGTTTGTTCTCGCAAAATAGGCCGATCATAGCCCAGTTTCCACCGCCAAAAATAGTTGCATAGGATTAGGGAGATAACGCAAGGAATCAAGACAACATACCCCCACCACATTGTGGCAGTAACCATTGACGCAGCACCAGCAACGAGACCATTGATCGCGTTAATAATGGCGTGGTACTGGAACCGCCTAAATCGGGTCTGGAGCCTTATCTTCAGCCCTAACATCGTACTCTCGTCATTCCGAAGAACTGGGTAAAACCGCTGAAATCGCCAGATAATATAACCCGACCACAGTGCATTCGTCAACCCAAATATAGCAGCCATGGAATTGCCCACGTACCCCGAGAGCAGATTACTCGTCAAGAAGACGGTGGGATACCGTCCCCAAATCGCCATGATCGTCCCTACCCCAACAAGGACAGACCCGATACCCATTAACCCATCCATAGCAATCCGATCGACGATCTCTGTCCCGGTTTCTCGGTAGCTAACACCCAGTCGACAATCCAGGATCCTCACCATTCTTGAATCTTCTTTCGCGGCGTATTCCGCTCGAAGACGGTGCAAATATCGACGTTCTTCGAGAAGGAGTCGTACATTTGCTAGCCCGAGCCTGAAGTCATAAATAGCGACTAGAGTCATTAGGAGTGCGACTGGGCCGCCGATAGCCATGAGAATGAGTGCATGTTTTGGAACGGGGATCTGGTTCCATACATTGGCGGCAAAATCGCTTGCGTTGGCAAGTTCAAGGTAGCCGACTCCTGCGAGGAGGTTGTTTTTGAATTGAGGTTGGGATTTAAGACGAAGACGAGAACGATTGCGAGTTAAGTGGAGAATGGCTGACGTGGAGCATGTTGGAAGAGGTGTGAGAGAGTGAAGAGTTAGGTCGCTGGGCTGGTAGATAATTTTGGGTTGAATTTCCTCCTGTTCTGGTGAATCCATTGCGGAGGGGGTGAGAGGGATGAAGTAGAGAAAGAAGGTGTACAGATGGCAGGAAGTAAATGACGGATAGTTTAACCATAAGCTTTGGCATATTCTGGTTCATTTCGCTTGGCATTGCCTTGTAGGGCTGAGGATCTTCATTCTATATTTACTATCTTGTATAACAACCAATGCAAACAGCTAGGCAGAAATGGAACTACAGTATGCTATGCTATGCTATGCTATTATGCTAAACTATACCTTATACGGTATTTACCGTTAGTCTATCTTCTTGCCCGCTTTTGACTTGAAATCCTTGCCGCGATCCGGCTTCTTGGTATTCAACGCCTGGATCAATTTGACACCTGCATCCGCCGTCGTTCCCTGGTGTCCTGACCAGAACCGCGCTTCTCGATGGGAGCCGCGTAGTATATCACTGTTTTTCTCTATTTGATCAGACTCGGTTTTACCATTTTCATCCGAGTCGTGGCTTTCTTCGGTCGCTGAACTGTACACATCCACTCGCTCATTGAACCGGACCCGCTGTTGTCTCACACGACTGGGTGAACTAGTGGGTGAATTGGCCATACTTCTCCAATATAGTTCTAAATACCCTTTCCGGACATTGTACCGTCTGGCTTCATTCCGACGGACAGAATCAGAACAGAGCTTCTCGAGACCTGTTCGCACCGCGAAGCGAGTTGCGAGATACGTTTGCTCGGCAATTAGAATGGTTAGCAAAAGAGAGGACAGCTTTACATCTTCGACCTGGCTACGGTATAGGTGTACGATTGCCGCTGTGGATAGTGTACCTAACCAAGTCAGGAACTCGAGTCCTTGAAGTGAAGGTCCGATCGAGTCGGTCCGAATCGGAGATGGTCTTTGACACTCCAAACTCAGCTTGAAGAAGTCTCCTCGTATTTCCAGCCAGTTGTTCACGAGGAATCCCAGTGCCACCAGTGGCCAGGCTACACCAAAAAGAGCCAGGTACCCGAATTGCACACACATCTCGAGAATGTCATCCTGTACGTTGTACTTTTCTGCGTCTGCTTCATTGCGGATGCGATTCATCAGTGTTGACTCTTCTTCTGAGTCGACGAGGAGTAATTCGGTTGCTTTAGAGCGGCTACGAACGTGACCGTGATCTGAATGTTTTTGTCGATAGGCTCGCCATTTTTGCCGTAACCAGCGTTTCACGTATGGAAGGACGAACTCTTCCCCGAAGTTGAGGATCTGTGCTGTGACAGACAGATACATGACTTCCTGCTCGAGACGGGCGGAGTTGACTTTGAATTCGGTCTGGATTTCAGACGAGTTGAAGCCGGTGACATTGAAAATATCCAAGTATGGGACTATCTTTGCGCCGAACGGGACGTAGACAAAGGCAGTCAGGAGGGTGGGAAAGAACGAGGTAATAATGTTCATCACAAATGTCTTCTGAGTCTGGGCTAGGTCGTACTGATCCTGCGTCCGATAATTCTCATAGTCTGTCAGTCGCGTTGCCATCCCATTCAGAACAGATGAAATTGTCGGTAGAGACAGGGAGAAGAGGACCGTCGGAAGGAACTCAAAATATCCCTTAAATGGCCCATTGTATACTTCAGAAATAAACACCTCCATCGCGAATGTCACCACAATCAGCGTCCCCAGCGCAGCCGTAGCCACCGAGGCAAACGGTAACAGGAGCAGTTGTCGAAGAAGCTGCTTCCAAGCTGGAAAGACTCGTTCGATCTTCCCCGTAATCGGATCCCGCACTTCCTTTTCCCAGACATATTGCGGACGGTCGACTTTCAGCTCCCCAATATATTTCACTCCCCATCGGAAACTAAGATCCAACTCGCGGATCTTCCAGTACTCGACAAAGAAAATGCACCAAATACAATTAACAATCGCAAAGGTAACTGAATATGGCCCAAAATAGAACCAGCAGAAGACTCCCCATGCAGCAGGGAATATAAGGAACATCGAGTAGCAATGTATAAACGCAAAGTAGAAAGCGACCTACATGCCTCGTTAGTCAGATACCGACAGTTCTGAAGTAAGCCTAGGAAAGTACTGTACATTTTCACCAAACAGCGCCCTGATAGTATCCAGATCGTTCACAGTCAGCCCGGTTGACCGGCTCCATTTTCGTAATAATTCGCTGTTGGCAGAAGTATTGTGTAGAGGGAATGCCGCAGTGATGTTCTTCCACTTTCCGCATCCTGGAGTTATTCCTGCTCCTCCCAGTTCCTTCTGCCAGGTGAGAGCATGGTAAACCGACCGGAGTTCCTCGGCGGGGTGTTCGGCCTCGACTATTGCGTCTTCCTCTTCTGCGGGAAGAGTATGGGATATTGCAAAGAGCCAGTCTTTTACTCTGCGTGTGCAACACAGTTGTCAGTCCAAGTCCCCGCAAAATAGATAGCGAGTGGTTACCTTGACTTGTGAACCATATGCCCCAAGCGATCGCGGGGCAATCGAATACAAATGATCAATGAAGCACCATAGCCATGCCGGACTTGAGTTCGGAAACCTGCTTCTTCGAGATCATGGATGAGGGTGCGGAATTCTTCAATTGCCTGTGTTTGGTCTAACAAGGTGGGAATTCCAGGTCAGAATGGCATGCCGCAAGAGATGAGGGGAAGGGGGAACTCACCGACATCTTCAAACTGATACTGAATTACCCAATCCACTCCCAAATTGTCATGTTCTTCGTTTTCATACCGGTATTTCCCTGGAAATAGAGACATTCTGAGCCATCAAGCCGTATAGAGGTGTAGGGTTTCGGTCATTTCCTAGACTCAAGACAGCCAAGGAAGGGAGATTTTCCTCGTGGTTGTCCATTCGGTGAGAGTCGAATAATTAAGTTACAGTAAGTAACCCACTGACTGGTCAATAATTATTTCGAATTGGTTCCATTTGCTAGAAGGCGCTTGTGCCTCCCTTGCTTCCTTGCCTACTCCATCCGTTCGGGTAAGGTGTGCTTCAGCCTTACTGGTAGAACCACTGGTTTGTGGACTCTTACTCCAGGCATCAATATTACGAACTAATTCTAAGACCCAATACGGCTAGCATGAGTCGATCGTGACACAATCCTAAGGTTCAGCCCTATGGGGCGAATCTACTGTGTACCAAAGTTATAAAACTCCAGAGTTTGAACAATAGTTTTACTATTCCAGGTACAGGACCCAAGAATGGTATCGGACAACAGTTTGAGTCCTCTTTTTCACTGGTTCATAAACCCACGACTGTCCCAACCTGCAGGATGCATCGGAAGTGACGACCCACATCAAAGAAACGCCAAGCGCCAAAACATCATCACCTCCACCCTTAAGACGAGAACCACATGGTCCTATGCCCTGTTAGTGAACGCCATTAATGCCGGAATCTTCTACACATACAATTCGTAGACTATGGACGGCGCTTGACTAATCAGAGAGAGGCCATTTCGAACGATGAAGAATGTGCCCCCGAAGACTATGAACAGTGCAACTGGAGGAAATACAATAGCGAAGATCGTCCCTGCTACCTTTTGACCGACTCGTCTGAGGACTAAATTAGTTCCGGTCTGGTCATGAGGGTTCTTGCACCTACATTATTGGTGCCCGCATTTTGAGCTCTCAATGTCGCATATAAGAATGGCGGTGGACTGGTTAGATTCACATCATCTTTAGAGACTGGAATGAAAGATCATTCTACCATTTTATATCACCCCATGAGCAAAGACTGCCTAGGCGCCAATGTACATGTTGTCAAGGTGTCTGACGATCCTAAATGGTGATAATATCGAGCGCATACTGGATACAGATAGCCGCTGTCAATTTTTCCAGAGTGGATCACAAATGTGCAGACGGCGGTAATTCCCTGTTCAACGAGATAGGCAGAAGCCATTGGCTAAAATCTAGCTACTGTAGCTCTTTTTCATCTAGGTACGTAGTAGCAGCTCGACATCCCCAACGTGCTTGAAACGATGCTGCCTAACATAACGCCAAGATGGCAACAACTGCAATGTTCCTATATATTTACATCCGGATATATCGGCAGTTGAATCTGCCAATCATGCGATTTACTTTGCTAGAAAAATCTGGATTGGAGAATCATTTGGGCTGCCCTATATGCTCGACCAACTGCCCAACATGTCGCACCGCCTCATCTCCCCAGACACTATAGACTCGGTCGCCTCCCGATTCGTCTATTGCTCTTATCATGGGTACACAAGCCATACCCATCGTGGCGATGCCTCAAGACTCAATTTCCGAATACCCCTAGCTTAGCTAGAGCACATAGATAGTGTATAACGATTTAAGGCCAATTCCTGCCTGTCCTATGAAGCAGCATTAATTTACGCAGTCTACCACGATCAAAATCCTCGGTTCTCTTGGTCAACTGAAACGCCAATGCTCCCTGTCCACAACGCAATCCCTCTCCCTCAACTGATCTCCAAATCAGCAGATCAGGACTTAAGCTTCTACCTGGATCAAATAATCCCTTCTGTCCTAGAGATTATGGCTCGGAAGTTGTATCCTTCCCAAGGCATGGCCTTTGGGCTGAGTTTCTTCCTTTTCACATTTATGTTTTTACCCACTTTGGTCATTCTACTGGCCGTTGTGGTGTTTTTTGCGTTCTACTACCCCAGATTACGGAAGTCTTTCCTTCAAGGCAATACCGAGAATTGAGATAAGGTGAGTTGGTGCGATTTGTGAGCCATGCTTTGGGCAGTGCTAATATGTTGGGATAGGATTTACGACACGACACGATATATCCGATTGCATCGAGTGGTATGGATTATGGATTATATATTTTGCATTACGAGCGGGAGTCTCTCGGTGACTTGGGTTTATGGAGTTTAATGGATTATGTTTAAAAGTTCCGGGTCTTTTCTTTTATTGGATACCTCATCATGCATAATTGTGTATACTAGCCATCTTCCGCTGAAGCTGTATACAATTAGGGTGCGGCTTTATAATTATATCGAATACTTGTGGTACTCGTAGTGCTTCACGTAAATGTGCAGAGATTTGCGAGATTCGCCGTGGAGTGGCAACGATGTCCCAATCTAATTCTTTCAACCTCAATAAGGATGGATCGACAGAGCATCTTTGGCCACACTAGTCAATCCTTGCGATTTTCAACATCTTCCACCCTACTCCAGATTAAATGGCTGTGGGTGCAAATAGACTACTATCAACGAAGGTAAAGTACCCTTCTCAAGATCTAAGATTCTAGATTTTACACTACAACCATGGCTGTATTCCCCTGCTACTTTTCACCCCGGCTATCACCCATGGTAAACCCGTCGATTCCAGTGTTGGGCTATGTGGACCACAAGCCCACTAATGATTCTTAGAGTCTTGGTGTCTTGGAAGTCTTGGAAGGAGCAAACAGACCAAAATGGCATTACTAATTTTTCTTCTCAGCGTCCCTGCGATCAGCCGGATCGATATTTTTCTCACTCTTATCTCTCCGGCTCTCTCCAGAGTTTACAGACCACAACCTACTGTTTATGCCAATTACCTCAATGAAAAACACCGTTCTTGAGAGTTTATATATGGAAGGTCGCCTGGTTCTGTACATTGGCTTGTTTAATGTCTTCAAACGGAGACCTCAATTCTACTATGGGATAATAATCAGTTAAATCCGAATCGTCTACGCAGTTGTCCCCGAAGGGGTAAAATCGACCATATATCCCAGTAATATACTAAGTGGTGAAAATTGAACGTGGTTAGATCGGCAGCAAAATGAAACCCCAAGCACCCAGCCGCTTCAGCTACTTCTCGTCGCAAACCCAGTCCGTCGAAACGTCCCCAACCTTCGACGGTCTCCTTGCTAGCAGTGCCGTCAAACTTCCCCTGTCCGAGGAGGAACGCCAACCAAACGGCGACGTCTGGTGGTTAGATGTTTACGATGCGACCGAGGAGGATGTGAATGCTGTGTCGGATGCCTTTAACATCCACCCCTTGACAACAGAGGATGTCACGTTGCGTGAAAAACGCGAAAAAGTCGAGCTCTTCCGGACGTACTATTTTATATCCTTCCGGATCCTGGTTTCCGACGCAGAAGCAGCAGGGTGCCCATCCTCCGCCGAATTTTACATCCTCGTATTCTACAATGGAGCCGTAACCTTTTCTCCTCAGGGTTGCGTCCATGTTGATCGTGTCCGCGCTCGTATCCGCAAGCTGCAGGATCCGGCTATGTTGTCAAGTGATTGGATTTGTTATGCTTTGATGTATGACCATATAGCCACCAGTTAGTCTCTACAAGCTGAAGCTAACAACAAACAGCGACGACATAGTCGACAGCTTCGAACCCTTCATGCGAGCCGCCTCCCTCGAAGCCGAAGCAATCGAAGACCAGGTCTTTATCGCCCGCGTCGACGACGCCAAACTCCTCATCCCTCGAGTCGACAGTCTCCGTAAGAAAATCACCCACCTCATACACTGCCTGAGCGGAAAAGGCGACGTCCTGAACGGCTTCGTTAAACGCTGCAAAGCAAAGGACAAACACCCGGTATTCCCCGAGGGCGATCTCCTCATGTACCTCGGTGATGTGCAGGACCATCTTGTAACGACCATGTCAAACCTATCGCATTTCGACGAGATTGTCGGTCGGTCGCAGGCCAATTGCCTCGCTCATCTTAGTGCGACAAATCTTAGGATGAGTCTGAATATCAATAAGGTAATTAGTAAGGTGTCAGTCTTGGCGACAATTTTCGTTCCTATGCATTTGGTTACTGCGCTCTGGGGTATGAATGTTGAAGTCCCTGGGCAGGAGACTCATGGCCTGGCGTGGTTTTTTGGCATCTTTGGGGTGCTAATGGCCTTCATGGTGCTGTTTGTTTTTGTTTCGGGGAGACTTAAGCTTCTTTAGAATTGTTGCATTTTTGTTATTATATGGTTGTACATTGCGATAGAAGGGTATATACTTTTGGCCACCATGATATATTTTCATTACAATCACTTGTCCCAATGCCATCTAATTACTAGGTTATCATATCTATTTTTCTATTCTAACCTTCTTGTTAGGAGGAACAATCCACATTTTATACTTTACCAAGTTCGCCATAGGTGTCTTGGGCCTAACCAACATGTTGGGTATGGTTATGGTTGTAAACAACCGATACAAGTATACTCGGTCAGACACTATGGTATAATCCTTGAAAACAGAAACCAACACATTTGAATACTCTCTAGTTTTCTCGAGGTGACTACAAAGCTCTTGTACAGTACAGTAATTAGGGTTTCAGGACAACCCGTGACCCTCTTTCCTCCTTTCCTTTAGATATTGGTATGCCCATAAACAAATGCTACAGTGAATATATTCTGACACCAGACTGAAAAAACAATAATCAAAGATAACAACTCGATCTTTTAACCGCACATCACTTTCCCAGTAAAGTCTAGGTCTGGTTCATAACCCTCTCGTGGGGGCCAAATCTAGCGACTGAATTTTGACAGTTGCCCCCTGTTTTGCATTCCCTCTCATCATTTGAAGCCAGGGACAGAAAATTAGCAAATTATCAAAATGAAGCTCACCACAAGCATTCTCGCCGCCTCATTTATCTCGATTGTATACGGTCTTTCGGGTGAAGACTCCTTCTCTGCCTAGCAACTACATATCAGTGCTAACTTGTTTCCTGTCCTAGCCCAATCACATACCGAACGAGCAGACCAAGTCCTCACCTGCGACCCAGAGAAGAAAACCTGTCGGACGAGCTGTGTACCTCAAGATGATGGCTCGGGGGCTCCGTTTGGAGCGAATCCCGATGACGGGAATTGGTGTTGGCTTGTAAATGATGATAAGCCGATAACGTGTGAGTCTGATGATGATTGTGGGAAGACGATGTTCGGCTGCGCGCCGCCTGGTGAGGATATTGATGGGCTTGGAGGTGGATGTGGACCTAGCTAGACAAGCTTTAGGCTGTCTGCTTTGGGTGTATACTTATCGATATGTCGAGTAGTGTGTGTTGTGTATAAATTCCTTATACGATTTGAGCAGCTATAATAACAGAAAGGCAAGTATATATTCGTCAAAGCATGTAGATGCTGTTGTTTTTTTAATGGCTGGATCAATACATACTATTAAATAAAGCCACTCGGTCCACGCATTGACATAATTTAAAACACACCATAGGGACGGACATAAACGAGTATCAACCCGAAGTACGCCAATCAAGACCGTGAATATCCTGACAAACTTGGACTTCCTCCAAGAAGATCCTCCGGAGCAGCATTTGGAACCAACAAGGTCTGAGGACTCTTAACTTTAATATGTTTACTGGTCCAAGCCTTCTGGCGCTGAATATTACTCTGTGCAGAGACAACAGCGTCGACAAAACCACTATCCCATAACGCCTGACTGGTAGGTAACAACGCGGTCAGGTGTCCTTCGATATAAGTCAGGAATAAGTCGAGCGACTGCAGCGCCGCCAAAGCTTCATAGGGGTCATTCTTGTCGTCTTCAGTTGTTAGAAAAGCTGCATCTCGCAATCGAGTTGCAACATTGCGGCCGTACTGTCTGCTTCCACTATATTTGTCCACTGTTGGCTTGAGTCTTTCTAGACTGTCATTGGTGAGACGTTGCATTATATCAAGGCCGGACTGGACCTCCAGGTCGTGCACCAGTCGAGGGATGAGTATTTTGTATATGTCAATAAGCATGCCTAAGGCCTCGTATGTGGCTCCAAGCCACAGTTCGAGTCGTCGAACACGTGGTGCTTGCTCTGCGCTTTTAGATACTGATTCTGCGTTTCTTTTGCTCTTCTCGACATTCTTGACGGCATTATTGTACTCTTCCGGCGCGTGGTTCTGTTTCCCTCCTTCTTTTTGAACGCATTTCTCGATGCGAACAGCACCAGATTTGAATGTCGGCTGCTTGGACACTGTATCCCATTGCTCTGTATCTGTCAGCGGTCATCCTATAGTGGTCTTCATGCAATGGCAAATTACCAATAGTCAGTTCATTAGCGGCACGCGCTCTTTCGTTATTCGAGTCGAAGTAACCAAAGTGGAACGGAATAAAGACATGCCCTTTGTTGATTTCGCCGATCTTCACCGGCAACTCAACACTACCACGCCGTGACCGTACCACAACCATTTCCCCGTCGGTCAGTTGCAGTGATTGTGCGTCTCTCTCAGAAATCTGGACAATCGGCTCAGGATACGCTTCTTGAAGCCGCTTCGCCCGTCCGGTTTTCGTGCGTGTATGGAATTGAAAGACGTTTCGCCCAGTTGATAGTCGCAGAGGGAACTGCTCATTCGGCTCCTCAAAGGACGGCATATAATGCGCAGATTTTAAAATAGCCCTACCAGCTGGATTAATCGCGTCGTACTGGGCTTTCGTGTACGGGATCCCGGTTTCTAGATCGTGCCCATAGCTTTCGCAGTAGTCGGTATCTGTATAGAACTTCCCATCGCTAAAGAGGCGTTCAGTACCGTTAGGAGCTTCCTTGGTGCAAGGCCACTGTATACCGGATCCGCCTGTTAACTTCTCGTATGTCATTGCACTGCAGTCCAGTGGACGGCCGGCGGACATTTGCTTCCAGGCATTGAAAATTTCTTCAGGAGTGGTATATGGGATTAAGGGTTTGCCGTGCTTGTTTCTAAATCCCATTCTCCTCGAGAAATCAAGGAAGATATCCATATCTGCTCGGGCCTCGCCAGGCGGCGCGACCGCTTTGTGGGATATGTGCACAGTCCTATCGACATTCGTGAAACAGCCGGTTTTCTCACCCCACTGCGCAGCGGGAAGGACCACGTCTGCGATAGCAGCAGTCTCAGTTAGGAATATATCCTGAACAACAACGAATAGGTCCGGTCTAGTGAGTAAGTTACGAACCCTATGTAGATTCGGCAGGCTAACGAGAGGATTGGTACCCGAGACCCAGAACATTTCAATACTCCCGTTCTCGATAAATGTGAGCATGTTCTGGATATGCGTTGGCTCATTCCAATGCGGCATCCTAATCAGATCAATGTTCCAGAGGTCCGCGATTTCCCGCATGTGTTTTTTATTTTGGAAATTGCGAAATCCGGGATATTCTCCATCGCAGCCTGTCTCTCGATTGTTTTGGGCTGTTGGTTGGCCGTTCATTTGCAAGATCCCGCTACCAGCTTTTCCAATCATTCCGCGGAGTAGATTGATGTTATTTATTTGACAGGCGGCAGGGGTAGCTTGGTTTGATTGATATACTCCTTGGAGAGCAGTTGATAATAGACTGGGTGTTGTGCCGATGATTTCTGCAGCCTCCTTCAGCTGCGAAATAGGGACGCCAGTAATCCTCTCAACATGTTCCGGCGGATATTGTGATACTACCTTACGAAGGTCCTCTAGCCCGACGACGTGTTTGGCGACATATTCTTCATCAATCCACCCGTTCTTGAAGAGAAGATACTGCAGCCCATTTAATAACGCAACATTAGTTCCGACTTTGGGAGCCAAATGGATGGTTGCCTTCTTCGCTGTGTCTGAAACACGTGGGTCGACGACAATAAGCTTAGGCGGACTGGGTCCTTCTAGACGGTCCAGAATACGAGACCACAGAACTGTCTGAGTGTGTGCCATATTGTGACCTACGAGAAATAGGCAATCTGTGAAGTCGATATCAGTATAGGAGCCAGGCTGGCCATCGCTTCCAAAGGACTCTCGCATGCTGGCTGCAGCAGTGGCAGTACATAGACGAGTATTCCCATCCCTGCAGCATGTCAGGCTCTGGAATACGGATAAGGGGAAGACACAAAAAAGGTCGAGATATTGGATAGCATACATATGCAATGTATTCAAGCCAGCTTTACCGACCATCGCCAGGACATAGTACTCTTCTAAAAACAGCTGACCAGTCGTATAGAAGCCAATACCATGATTAGATAGTCGCGAGCGAATATCCTGCGCCTTCTCCACTACCAACGACATGGCCTCATCCCAAGACGCACGCTCAAGTTTCCCATTCCGGCGAATGAATGGGTATTTAAGACGATCGGGATGGTTAATAGAGGACCAGCTAACATGGGAATGAGCTGATAATTTGGAATATTGATCCATTGCCAAACAACTCACGCGTGTAGGCCCTTCGGGCCCAACCTGCCTTTATTCACTCGATCCACAATCCGTCCTCGCACGCCGATCATCTTACCGTCCTTGACTCCAATATCCAAACCGCATCCATTGCTTGAGACGTAGGTCAGACGGTCTCTTCTTTAGGATTAAAGGAGCCTACCTGCAGAGGACACAAGCACTCTGAACCCAGTGGTCCGGAGTATCAGTGACGTGTGTATCGCATCGAGTCGGCCATTCATGTTTGTAAGGAGTGCGAAGGCCCCAAATGTCTTTGATAGAGTCGCGAGATTCGTAAACACGCTCAGACATATTTAGTTTTCAGTGGGAGGCCATTTCCTGGTAGACATTGACGAACTGACTCCCACTATTTATTAATACCGAGTCTGTGCATGCTCACTGGGGAATTTCCCCGCTTCCAAGGTTGCTGATGGGTTGGTCAATGATGCAAGGGGATAAGCTTCGTCAGCATGATTGATTCGAATACCTATCCCTACCGAATAAATTGTCTGTCTGTTTACAATGAATGTGGAATAGAGAGATTTACCACGGTTGATACACCCAAACTAGTGATAGATTAATATAGTGAGATGCATAACAGGGAACATGGAAGACTTTAAGTAGTTTAATAGAAAGAAAAGAGAAACGAGAAGAATATTAAGGAAAACACATCCGCGGAATTATATCGACAATACCATAACATACCGTACTGTATGTGAATTGCTACTGAAATACATACACCGCTTGCGCCTCTTGTACAAAATATTATACTGCCCCCATTTCACTCTTTCCACTCCACAACTCGGAAGCATGGAATTGAAACCTCTCCTGCTGGCAGGGGGCTGTTCCTCCCGAATGGGAAAGCCCAAAGAGTTACTCCTCCTACCCAGTGGGCAACCGATGTACATGCATCTCCTCTCTATTCTCCATCAAGCGTGTCCCGAATCAGAGACTGTTTACTTCTCTCAAAGAGATCGCAAGGCGACGGAAGCATTAATGAATGACGATAGAATTACATATGTATCAGATAACAACATGATCATCCACAGTATAGATCGAACTTCGATGCCTGTGCGTGTTATCCACGACTACAAGGATGACTCCAAGAATAATGTTGCAATCGGACCTGCAGCTGGTCTATTGGCTGCTCATCACCAGTATCCGGACGCTACATGGTTAGTCGCTGCCTGCGATTACCCATTGCTTTGTCCATCGGCGCTGCTCCAACTACGAGACGAGGTCTCTGACTCGGTTACTTGCTTCTGTAACGAAGATGGATTCTGTGAGCCTCTTCTAGGTATCTGGACCCCCAAGGCTTTGAGAATGCTGGAGGAGAATGTCCAGCGTGGCATTTTTGGGCCTAGCTCGATACCGCGTCAGCACCAGGGAAAACTGATTCGGCCACGTGAGAGTCAGTGGTTGTTTAATGCAAACACTCCAGTGGAATGGGAACGAGCGATAGAATTAATGAAAATCCGGAATTTGGAGTGAATTGAACTGTTCCTGAAAGCCGGTTTTGATTGATTGTCATTGATTCTACCGCAAGACTTGGTTCAATTCAGGAAAACGTCAACCATGTCTCCTGCTCTCAATTCAGTATGGCCCCGATGAATATGAATCCAACAGTTTGACGCTGCAAACGGCTTGACCTTGCTCGGACTATGGTCTTGTATAAGTGTTACCCCCATCTCACCATCGGATAATCGGTGGGATATTCCAGGACGAAACACGTCTTTGTCTGGTGGGAAGGTCGATAATAATTGAGCGCAGTTCTCTGAAGATGCAATGATATCTGTTTTCTCGATCTCTTCAGACCGAACTCGGGCCCTGAGAGGAACCTCAAGCTGTTGGTCTTGGAAAATCTTGATGAAAGGGTTGACTAGGAAGCGAAGGCAAGCAGCGGCGGCTACAGGGTTTCCTGGTAAGCCAAAGTAGGCTATTCCATTGCTTCCACTGCACCGATCACCTTGTCGAGGTATTATACCGAAAAGTGCAGGATGACCTGGTTTGACTGCAATTCTGTGAAAGACCACGCGAGTGTTCAGCCGTTTCAATGAGGTTGGTACGGTGTCGAAACGACCTGTCGATACAGCTCCCGTGCTGATGATAATATCGTACTTTGGTTCTGTTATATGATATAGTAACTTCTTCACCATAGAATCTGCATTGTCGTCAAGAACCTCTAGGAAGTCTGCATCCACTCCCCAATCTGAAAGAGTAGCCATTATGTGCGGTCCGTTGGCATCCCTGATCCGGTGAAGGTTAGGCTTTGTAGCTTCTGCTGGTTGCATTTCTGACCCGGTAGAAAAGACTCCAATCCTTGGTTTCCTCAATACCTCAACCTCCGTAACGCCCACAGAAGCCATTGCCATAATATGAGCTGGACTAATGACTGCCCCAGCTGAAATAATGACATCTCCTTCCTTAAAATCACTCCCAGCAAGGCGCCGATGTTGCCGTGGTTTAGCTGGTCTCATTACTTTGATGTAGCATCTATCCGAAGACTCGTCTGAGAAAGATACTGTGTCCTCTATCCTAACGCAGCAATCGAATGTCTCTGGAAATCGAGCTCCCGTCATAATCTCCACACACGGGTACACCCCATCCAGCCCAGCATCGCCGAAGGCTGGAATTGGTTCATCGCCAGCCGCTATCATGCCCTTTACTAGGAATATAACCGGAGACTCAGCGGTAGCATTCGCCGTTAGCTCCGAGTTCAAAGCGTATCCGTCCATAGCCGAAGTGTCGAATTTCGGAGTGGTCTCAGGGCTGCGAACAGCATCCTTCGCCATCCGACCGGACGCTTTCAATATAGAACACATTTCATACTGCTCCCTGTATACAGCTCCTTGATTCTGGGCCTCCACGGTAAGTTTGTCGACTGCTTCTGCGTATGATAGGGCCATGATAGTTGACAATGTCAGCACAGTGCCGCGCAGTGCCTCCGATGGAAACTCATCTGGCAGATTCTGGCAGATGGTGTGTGATAGTTTATTTACGGTTATAGATTACGGTACTGGCTAGTACGTAGTAAAAAATAACAAGTTGAGTTAGTCTTCCCAAACTTGGATAAATCGCATTCAGTTCCACCAAACAATCCCCACTGCCGGAAACGGTGAGCCAGTCTATGCTCTATAAGTCTATTTTGAACTGTATTAAAAAGTATAAGTTGATTCTTCGACGTCCACTGTATGTAGAATATATTAAAAATCAAAAGCCGCAGCGACTTGCGGAAAGCGAAATTCGAATGTGCACAGCAGCCTTCTTATGTCATAGCAAATGCCTTGAGCCTTTAGATTGGTTGTGTTGGCAGGAAAAGAAATGCATTTATCCGTTCTACAGAAACCTCTTGTCTCTGCACTCGAATAAACTCATACGCTCTATCTCAGTACGCCATAACGGACTTCTGCTACTTTACTATGTTGTCAAACGGTTCCATGAGAAGGGGTTGCCGCTTTAATTCTTCCGTTGTGACCGTTGTCCATCGCAAGAGGAAGCTCTTGAAAGAGTCTGCAGTTAGAGTCTGGGGAGCTACGTTCGTCCATTTGCCCTTGAGCGGAGAATACTCGCTATCTATACCTGTGGCAGAGCATTCGCATGGCTGGGAAGCGTGCAAACTGTCCTCATAGCAGTTGAAAGGAGGCTGTGCAGTATTACCAAGATCCTCATGTCTATCCTCCGTGTCACTGCCAGGAGAAGGAGCATCCCAGTTCCAGTGGTGAAGGATTTCTCTTCGTCGAAGCGACGCAAATCACGATCGAGATCTGCGAATAACTTATACAGATCGTCTTTCCTCTCCTTAGGCGAACTTGCTGTTCTATGTAAATTGGTTTGGTTTGTGGAATCACTGTCCGGCTTTTCTAATATCTCGCTTGTCTCTATTTGAGACATGGAATCCACAGTTTGGCCTTCCCGTCGTGTCACTTCATTACCCCCTGTGCATTGGATTCCGGCCGTCTTGCTATCTATGGACCAGGACGTTGAGCTTTTCTTCTCCGTCCGATTTTCGCTAGTCTCTGATAGATTTGCTAGCAAGCCATCTTCCGAAGTGCTTGGCTTCTGTCTTGTGGTTGCATTGTCTGCACAGAGAAGAGTACCTGAACTGAAGGCTCTCCCTATTGGCGCCAATGAAGCTCTGCTTTCAGTCGCATTTCTAAATCCTCCCATGTCTACCGAAAGCGCTTCACCATTATCAATTTGTGCCGGCTGTGCTGGACGCAGAGTTTCAAGGTCTTTCGCGCTCGCCGTTCTGGCTTTTGGTGGTTTACGTTTGGCCGCCGGAATGACTATCCCAACATCATCCGGCCATATAAGAGGTGGATCGAAGGCCTTCTTCTGCTTGGATTTATATCCCTCTGGTTGGGCTTGCTGGGACAAGTTAATTGGCTGAATCCGGCCGCGTGCTTGCTCGTTCAACAGATTTATATGCCGCTCGGAATCAACGACCATTGGCGAAAACTTCGTATCTTCTGGAATGGATACGTTGCTTCCCAGGCTTATTGGAGGCGCATCCTCAGCCTCATTGGATACGTACGATGGTCTGATATAATTTCAATGTCCCCAGGGCATCCGACTTTATTCTTCGACAAAAACTGAGATTGGTGTCGGTCAAAGGCTCCTCGTGTTGTGTTTGGCCAGGCTCAGTGAGGAATATTTCCGCTCTAGTCCAGTTGGAGATTTCAAAACCATCGCAGATTGTACGACGTAACATCTCCACGGAGTCTAAATCAGTCATATCGACAAGACGGTAGGTCTGGCAGTCCATAGTCACAAAGGCATACCTTTTCCTTTTCAGCGGCTGCTGGATTTGTGTTTCTGGGCGCTCGTGGCCTGGACTATGATTTCGGGATCGTCCCTTTGATGGGGGAATGTCGCTTCTTCTGAAGTATGACTTGTCGTGGAGAAAGAAAGGATTCGAACCCATATCCACAGGACTAGTAGGAGGCTGGGAAACACTTCTTCTGGGGAGCGCTCATTCAGGCGATCTTTTGGTTTCCTTTTGAAGAAAGGTAGTGTGGGCCAGCCGGCGTTTTCCTTCTGATACGACAGGTCCTCTTCTATTCTGGGGAGTCGATTCCTGTGGGAGATTCGGAGACGCCTCGGTTTTACCATCAGGAGTCTGATAATCCTGTCGCTGACTATTTATAGTGTCGTCTTTGATTTGCCGTACCAATCTACGCATTCGCTTTGCTTCCTCTCGCACCTGATCATTATCCCACTTTCTGCCACTGGATATATACGCTTCTTTGAGTCGCGGGTACACTTCTTTACCCATTTGTCCCCAGATCGGCCTACCACTGGGTGCGTAGAAAAGGCCATGAAAGGCCGCACCCTCGAGTTTCAATGCCTTGAAAGTCACCTGCCATTCCTTTGAGAAGCCACTTTCCACCAGCCAACTCAGAACACGATCCATTGGCCAATGCAGGGCAGATTCAGGGGCCGATATGTCTCCAGAAAATGGCGTTACGGTAGGATCGGATACAAGGGGAGACTGAAGAGGTGGAGAGTAAACTGAGGGCACTTCTCGCATTTTTGAGTTGCCAGTCATAGTCAAAATAGGGTTGTATAGGTTTTTCAGGTACCGGACCGGGAAGAGGCGGAATTCCAATACCCGATGGCTGAGCTTGGTATCGAGGAGGAGGCGGAGGGAATGTTATCTGCCGGTACTGCTCCTCATCCCATAGCCGAGAGCTCTGCGTTACAGTTTTTATAGCTATAGCAGATTCGGTCGGAGACTGCCACTTTTGGTCCCGTGGCGAAATATGCTCCTTTGTATATGTCGACCTCGATAGATCATATTCTTCAATTATTCTAAAGAGCGGATCACCATGATATCGATTGGCTCTCCAACCAAAGGTTTGTTGAAGGTATAAATGCTCGTTATTATGTGCCTTGACCACACTGTTTCGAATCCTGCAGTGGCGGCGTTCGTCTAGGTAGAGCTGCATTGAATCGATGTCATAGAGGATCTTTCGGATCAGGTAATAATACCGTTCTAGCTCATCAGACGATCGGATGGCTTTGTCGAATGACTCCTGATTTCCACCGTCCACGTTATCTGCCATCAGCATCATGAACGGTCCTCCCTGGTTCGAAATTCTGCTCTGACTTCGGCTATTATATATTAGCATCGACAGGACTGAAAAGACTCTAAACACCCACCTGCGTATCTGACCCGCATATATGATAACACTAAGCATTAGCAGCATTGTCGACTTTAATCTCTCCAGATTGTTGCCGAGTGCCATTAATTGGGGTTCTCGAACAGCATTACTAAACCGCTTAGCAGCTTTCTGAAAAGACTGCATCTTGCTTGAAGTTTGAGGGGTGCCGATCATCTCCTCAATCTCCTTGAAAACATTCTGACACTCGTTCAATACTTGGTGAGCTGTGTCAAATGCATCGGGAGTGCAGAGCCGCGCGTGTTCATCTTGCCGCAGACTATCTCCCAGCTGGCGCATGACATTACACGTCAGCGCAACGTCTTTAGAGAGACCTTGAAGAACTTTGTCTGGATGTTTAAGCTTGTGACAAAAGGCACATAACTTTACTGACAGACGACAGCCAAGATCGGCTACCTGTATAGCCGCTGCAACGACTCCGAGGATTTCTGCCCCAGACATGATTGAGGGGCGAGATCATCGATTGAATAGGTTATTCTCTGGGCCTTTCCGAGTTATTAAGGAGGATTTATTGGAATACTGGTTCCCGTTATTGTGCGGCGCTTAATGCTAGGAGGAAGTAGTAATTGAGGGGATGAATAGGTGGGATAAAAAGAAGCAAGCTAATTGAAACTAAGGCTGTGCATATGCAAGCGCCTAAATGAAGCCTAGGAAAATCACGGGAAAAGACAGCCCTGTCACCTAGCATAGCTCATCCTTCTCTTCAATTAGGATGATCGACTGTCTTTCCAGCTATTCTGGTAGAATAGTGTCTAAGGCTCCTTCGTTAAACTCTCTAGATCCGGCAAGCTGTTGAAGCTACTCCGTAGCAATTCAAATCTAAGTGGTACCTCGCCAACGTATATAAACATTTATATCCAAGGTCTTCCTCCCCTTTCTTCTTCTACTTTTTTTCTTTCCATTTAAGGATTCTAATTCCTACTGGAAGCAAGGCAAGCCCAACTTACAGAAATTTCAAATTTTAAAAGCTAACACTATTGACGTCTTAATCGCCTTCAACATGTCTAGTTTCCCCCGTCTGGTCTTCCCCTTCTCCAGAATTCTGCTTCCTTCTATTTAAGGCATCACCTGTGGTTACTCGCTCTTCCGGCGGCGGCGGTACCCAACGAGAACTCCTCCACGGCTTCACACGCATGATATACATCATATCCATTTCCTCCAGAGTCTTACCCTTACCTTCTAACACGAAAAAGTACACAGTCAACACAGCCACAAACAAGCATCCCGCAAACACATATCCATAGGCGAAATCGATCGCACTCGTAATAAACGGGGTGAAGAAACTAATCAGGAAATTCCATAACCAATTCGACGCGGTAGCAATTGCCATAGCCTTGGATCGATATCTCGTCGGGTAGAGCTCACTAACAATGGCCCAAACTTGCGGCCCCCAAGTCATGGCATATCCCGTGATGAAAAGACATGCGAAAACAACCATCGCTTTACCAGCCCCCGGTGTAGCGGGCGGGTTCTTGATATTTAAAGAGAAGTGGCCCACCGACGCAAATATCATAAAGCAAATAAACATCCAAATGCCGCCTGTTATAAGGGACTTGCGTCTTCCGAAATGTTCAATCACGTATAGGCCGCCGAATGTTGTGCCGAAATTCACTCCGCCAAGAATCATCTGCGTTACGAATGTATTGGATATGCCTGCACCGTTAAAGACCACAGTTCCATAGTAGAAGAAGTAATTCGCGCCGGTGAGTTGCTGGAAGGCCTGGAGGGCGACCCCTAAAGCGAGCCGGTACCGCATTCGTGGACCTTGGAACATCTCGAACAGACCGCGGAGGCCACGAGGACTTTCTTGTTCGGCTTCAAGTTGCTCTTTAATTTCTTCCAGTTCCTCGGTGATAGTTTTATGGTTTGGAGGGAGGCCGTAAAGCTTTGAAAGAGTATCGCGACTTCGATCTACACGGCCATGGCGATAGTTATATCGTGGTGTCTCAGGGAAGAGTATGATGCCAAAGCCAAGTATAACTGACCAGAGGAAAGTGATACCGAGTGGAATGCGCCACGATGCGGTGCTAGTCATGGCTTCTGTTCCGAAATTAATACAATATGCGACGAAGATTCCAAGGGTGATGAATAATTGATAAGAGCTGTAAACAACACTCGTCAGACCAGCTGTAAATAACACAAGTATAACATATATGATATCTCACCAGACCATAGCCCCTCGGATATGTTTCGGTGCACACTCTCCTTGATACATCGGCACCAACAATGAGCACGCTCCGACGCCAAATCCCGTCACGAATCGGCCCATCATCATCTGGTACCACTTCGGAGTTGGCGAGGAAATCTGGATAATCAGACCTACATCGAGGACGACACACCAGACGGCAATCGACCACTTCCGTCCGATTCGATCAGCTAACCACCCAGCCATCAGCGCCCCAAGAAGTGTGCCAATTGATAGCTAGAAAAACCATCTTTCGTTAGAAAATCTTGAATGTAACCAAACTGGTGAGTGAGAAAGCGAACGAACCATTCCCACGATAAGTCCCGAACGGACATTGTTAAAGTAATATTCCCCGTTGGGCTTGCGCTGTCCATACCGTTTCTTAAAATTGTCCATTTCTAGGAAGCCGGAAATCTGCCCGGTATCATAGCCGAAGATAAGGCCTCCGATAGATACGAACGCGCCTAAGACGAGTGATCGCCATGTTATCCACGGAACTGGAGTATCTGGCGAGTTGTTTGGCAGTGGTCCGTCCTCAAGGGCTTGTGCCGAGTCATGCTTATTCTCTTCAATAGGCTTGCGTTGGAAAAGTTTCATCGTCATCGTTTGTATAAGAGTCTTATGAGAGTATCAAAATAAGAGTAATAACAAGAGTAATAACATGCCCTATACGTTCATAGGGACCTTGATAGGAAGAAGTAAAATCTTATATGTTGACTTAGCCGGTATTTAAAATAAGAGTCCTGTAGGTGATGTCCACAAGACACGAGAAACAAGAAACTACTTCACTGATCAATGATAAATATCCATGGTCAAAACATACTATCAGGTATCAGTGGCAACCAACAGGAAAGTACAGTTTGTACATCTTGAACCTAAATCGTCTTCATGATCTTGGGATATGTGAAAGATTCAATCAAGAGTGCGAAGGGCAAGGATTGTGTTTCAAGATGACATAGTTACCGCCGCCACCCAGAATCTAAAAGTCCGGTTTCCTTCAGTGCGACACGTTTATATTCGGCCGGAACGGTTACTGTCGCTGACCTAGGCTATTCTAGTTAATACAAGTTTCTCAGGTATCTGGGTATTGGTGAACAATCTTAGCGACCTAGTCCATCCCCTCCCTACGTTTGCTAGAACATGGCCATTACTACTACCAGCTCCTGAAATATCGCAGAGCCTGCTATATCGAGTCCAGTCGAAGGTAGAAGCTGAGGTATTATCTCTGCTGCTCATTCAGCTGGCCATGGTTTCACGTAACTCTGTTTTATGCTAACCCGGTAACTTGTTATGGCCCACCATATTGAGCCGCCATCATTGATCATATTACCCCCCAAAAAAAGCATGGAAACTTTCGAGGAATATAGCGCTAGCTGCCAATCCTCGAGTTACTCCTTGCAGACTAAACTTCTATTGGTCATACCTCGTGTCCTTTATCTGGTGACGGCTTTCCTTTTGCAGTAGAATAGACTAAAGACCAAAGTGTTTTAGGATGTTACTTGTAGGGTAAAGATCGGGCCATGATGTAAGCTCTAGGTCATCACGTCAGTATTTTTAGTTGCTTTCGTAGTTCCTCACTTACAATGCTTCTGTCACGAATAAAATAAAATTGACTGCCAAGTTGAATGACTATATTTTATTAATTGGTCAAGGAAGGTGAGAAATCAAGATCCTTGTCCTATAGTCGGCATGACAATTACGGACGAAAGTAATCATGGAAGAATTACTGGGCATATGCCTAGATTTTGGTTGCGAAGAAAGATATAATTGAGTTCAAGCTGTTACAGGCCCTAATCGATTGAAGATTTCCTGTTTGATCAAGGACCATAGACCAATCCTGCAAAGTGGTATAAGTACATTCCCAATGAAATGGCAATATCTGCGCACACCTGGGGATTGTATGAAGCATTGGTATAAATTGCGCCCGGGCCTGTCAGCCATTCCTCGATCGGACCCTGCGGCTCTAATTGGACATCAACAGTCATTAGATCTATACTCTAGCAAATGGCAACAGTGACTATACAATCTCAAATCCGAAAACCAGCTCATTTATAGGTATCTGTGCCATCGTTATTTCTTCCACCCTTCCCATCTTTCAAACCCAGTCGAATCGAGATCGAATAGATCCAACATCCTGCCCACGCTATGATCCACCAAGTCATCTATCGACGAAGGCTTAATATAAAAGGCAGGCACGGGAGGAAAGATAATGGCCCCAGCTTGCGTGATGGAAGTCATATTCTGCAGGTGTATTAAGCTCAGAGGCGTTTCCCTGAGAGCGAGGACCAGCCTTCGACGCTCTTTAAGCACCACATCCGCAGCCCGGGAGATAAGATCGTCGCAAAACCCGGAATTAATCGCAGCGAGCGTTTTTACACTGCATGGTACAATGATCATCCCATCAACTCGGAAAGACCCGCTGGATATCGGTGCCGCCATGTCGTGAACATTGTAGACGTGATCGGCTAGCGCGCGAACGTTTGCGATAGTGTAGTCGGTTTCGTATTTTATTGTTGCTTCGGCCCATTTACTGATGATGAGATGGGTCTCCACGTTCAACTCACGGAGCGTGATGAGTGTTTTGATTCCTAGAACAGACCCCGTTGCTCCTGTGAGGGCAACAATCATTCTTCGCCGTTGGGTGGACTTGGGTTGACTTTCTGAAGAGGGTGATTGGTCGCTTTGGCGGGATTTGAAGAAGTCCATGGTCGTTGAAAACGAAATATCTCGGGTTTATGACGATAAATTTCAACGATAGAGAAGAGCAATCGTAATGGAAGGTCCCTGGCGCCCTGAATACAAAGCTCGAGGATTCGGACACGTCTCAATTTAGAAAGGAATAGACCAGCCGTGCATCAGTATTTAATTTCAGTGACCGTTGATATTATGAGATCGAGTCTGTCGAGTTTTCGAGAATGTTGAAGCAATTCGAGTCAGTATTTTTAACCCCAATTTGGAGAATGGAAAATCCCCACGTATCAGCCCCAATCTCAAGCTCTTCACTAAATGACGTAAGTGGCACACAAGAACCACACACATGGTACTCACATAAGTGGTGCCCCTCAGACCCTATATAATTCTTTGGTCCATTATATTACGGTTCGTGCTGCTAAGTAGGCTGAAGAAAGAACCCCAAGTTGGAGAAAGCCGTCTACCCACACTTGAATGTCAGTATATTTGGCTGACGAGGGAAAATTTCCTTTATGTAGCTGGACCTTGTGGTCGTCTCAGTGCCCAAAGGCTCTAGTCTGGAAGAAGGCCAACTAATCGCAGTGGCTTCAGCGTGAACTGATTATTTGAGAACAGTTATAATCGACGTAAACCATTTCGACCATCCTAAATCGGTTATTTTTTCTTAACGCCAATGGCCGCAAACGCTTCAAAGGCAGTCCCAGCTGCCGCGGACTTCCGTCAATTTGTCAAGGAGCTTGAAGACGAAAATGACCTTCTCACAATCACCAAAGAGGTCGACCCTCACCTTGAGCTAGCTGCAATCACCCGCAAGGTCTACGAAACCGAAGACAAGGCTCCGCTATTCGAATCCATCAAGGGTCGCGAAGGAAAAGGCCTTTTCCGCATCTTAGGAGCACCCGTGGGATTGAGTCGCCAGCCAGGCCGGAGATTCGGGCGCATTGCGAAGTCCCTCGGACTACCTTCCACTGCAATGGGTGCAGAAATAATCAACAGAATTAACGAGTGCAAAACGAAAGAGCCCATTCCTCCTATCCAAGTCTCGTCCGACCAGGCCCCAGTCAAGGAGTATAAGCTTTTCGGCGACGATGTCGATCTCACTGCCCTACCGGTCCCGCTCCACCATGACGCCGATGGTGGTAAATTCTTGCAAACTTTCGGTATGCATATTGTCAAGACTCCAGATGGTCGTTGGGTGAACTGGTCGATTACTCGGGCTATGGTTCATGATAAACGCGCGCTTGTTGGACCTGTTATTCCGAAACAGGATATCGGTGTGATATCGCAAATGTGGAAAGAGAAAGGGCAGGATATGCCATGGGCTCTCTGTTTTGGTGTCCCGCCTGCCGCGATTATGGCGAGCGGTATGCCGATTCCTAAGTGGACAGATGAATCTGGTTTTGTGGGTGCTTTGTCTGGACAACCTGTGGAGATGGTGAAGTGCGAAACGAATGACATCTACGTTCCGAGGAATGCGGAAATTGTTCTGGAAGGTACTTCTCTTCTTTATTCTAGAGACCTGAGATACTTCATGATCTTGCTGACGACAATTCTGTGCTAAAGGTGTCGTGTCGACTTCCGAAGTCGCCCCCGAAGGCCCAATGGCGGAATATCATGGTATGGTATTTCCAGGAGACCAGAAGATGAAACCTCTTTTCAAAGTGAATGCCATTACCTACAGACATGATCCAATCCTGCCGCTTTGTGTGTGTGGAAGAGCCACAGAAGAAAACCATAGTGTGTGGGGTACCATGATAGCCGCCGAGGTCTTGAATATTTGTCAGGCCGCCGGACTACCGATCAAGATGGTTTGGTGTCCCTTTGAATCTCATGTCATGTGGTTTGCAGTCCAGGTCGACCGGCAAAAATTGAGAGCCTTGAAAACAAACATCCCGGACTTTAGCCGAAAGGTTGGCCATACTATCTTTGGTTCCAAGCCTGGATGGTATATTCCCAAGATATTCCTGGTTGGTGACGATATCGATCCTACGGAACTGCGAGACATTATCTGGGCGGAATCCACTCGCTGCCAACCGTTGACCAACGAATTCTTCTTCGAGGAATATGGAAACATTCCGCTCATGCCCTACGTTGAACATGGTCTGGAGCCTAAGAATGCCAACCATCCCAAGGTTGTGCGCTGCTGCATGTTCCCTTGTGAATTTGTAGATGAGAAGCTATTCTGGAAAGAAGGGTCTTTCCGGGCGTCATATCCAGCCGAGGTTCGGGACAAAGTGACAAGCAACTGGAAGGCATATGGATTCGATGGCGAGTAAACAGTGACTTTGATAATTTGAGACATTAGGGATTTCCACCTCTATAATGGTCGATAGCACTCCATGTACATTAACAGTGTAACGCGCCAGGCGTTGTCGGCATTCTGCAAAATTTGATCTTGACGAGGTAGTCCCAAAATTATGAGCAGTAAGGGGACAATCTGAATGTGACATTAGCAAATCAGATAATATCTCCAAATGATTCGCAAGATTACCCTGATGGCGAAGTCTTAAATCCCAAGACTTTTACCGATTCTTCGAAACATCTAGTGTTGGTTCACATCGACTAGGCTGAAAATAAGATAGCTCCCCAGTGTTCTCTTCTCAACACCCTCAACAGCAAGGCCTTTGTCGCTGCCTTCAAGTACCGATTTTATCAATGTCAACCCGACAAAAAAGCGACCTCTTTCTATATCTGAAGTCTTAGATTGTTCCTTTCTTAGAAATAGCACTCATAGCAGGATGGAGCTGACAGCAGTATAACATGACAAAGGGGATGTTCAGAGGAATCCATCCTTCAACAGCTGTCTCTATTCCTTTTCAGGGCTGCTGCTGAAGTCTATTTACTGCAGCCTCTTAACTGGGTAATGGACACGCTCTTCCCATGTTTACACAGACGATAATATATATCGAAGAACACCCACCTTGCTTCCTTAATGTCTATACCGTCGTTTTCTGGTCTGGTGTAGAGACTGTTTATTAGAGACAAAAAAGGACAAGTTAAGCGATGCCAAGCCAGTTGCAAGATAAAAAACAAGCAAGAGCAAAGTCTAGGCCCAGTAAACCTGAATTGTCGAGAAATTTTTGAAATATCTTGTTTCTGTCTTTGGAAACTGAAGATGATGGAATGATTATGTAACACGGGTAATTCGGATGCACGTGACATAACAAGCCACATCTAGCTGAGGCTGTGCACCGCCACATCAGATAAACCCTGAAAGAGGTCCCTCCAACAACGTCATACTGACTGTGTTTCTGTCAGTAGGCTTATGGACAAGGTTAGACATGACTCAATATGACCTACATACTTTCCTTAGTGTAATATCTATGCCTACAAATACAGGATTGTTACTGGAAATAGCAAACGGATAATGGAGCAGCGGGAACACGACGAGCCGAGGTGGAGAATATCTCGTCTCGGTTTATTTCTGTCCACTAATCAGATGCCGGTGATCTACGGAATATCGCAGATGTGATACTGGATAACCCGGCATTGTATAGTCTGAGAGTTCAATATGGCCCCTTAGGGGTTAGGGCTCCAGGGTTACGTATACTCCAGGTGTATATCATGATATAAGGAGTCCAATCACAATGTAGTGAGCCAGTTACAGAGAAATGAGGGGGAATACAATCCCTGGTGATAAATACGGCAAATAGCCAGAGTGAGTACCTAAATAGGTAAAGCATAGCCATAGACTAGGTAGATTCGGGTCTGCGAATCACGCTAGTAACTAAACATCCGTCTCTGCCAAGTTGCCAAGGTCCCCATAACTCCGTGGATCCTGTCTTCATCTTCTGGCTGCTTCTTTTGCCTACTTCTTCCCCTTCTCCCCTCTTTCTAGTCTTCTTGACTTTGACTTCTAAGTCTCCAAGGCTGTTGCCTTCTTCTATCACCCCTCTGCTTTGTGCTGAAATACATGCGTATGTTGACACCTGTCTTCTATCCCTGTCATCTGCCCTGTCTGCTTTACCTTGGCGCGTTGACAGTCGTGGAATTCATGCTGATATCTGATTCATACAGACCGGATTCACTCGTGGGCGAAAGCTCACGCGTTCGGTAGCGATTCCTCTCCCCAAAAGACTCCCTCTGAGAACCCAGTCTCCGAAAATCACGATGCGGTCGTTTCTACTGGACAAGATGCCCAAGTGACAGGGCAAGGGGGGGACCCGTCTCCGGGTTCCTGTCAGGATAATGATCACGAGAAACAAAAAGAGAAACCGGGTATTCTTTCCCGTGTCAAAAATGGTACCATCCGTTTCGGCAAGCATACGAAGACCACCCTCTTCCATAGCTGGGTCAATGTTCTGCTCGTCTTCGTGCCGGTCGGCATTGCCGTTGAGGCTGCCGGATTAAGTCCTGCTGTCATTTTCGCCATGAATGCGGTTGCTATTGTGCCTCTGGCTGGTCTGTTGAGCCATGCCACCGAATGCGTTGCCAGTCGTTTGGGCGATACTGTTGGAGCGTTGATTAACGTTACTTTCGGGAATGCGGTAGAATTGATTATTTTGTAAGTTGGAGCTCTGGTTTACTTGATTAGTGGACTAGGCTAATTGTGTAGCATTATTGCTCTTGTCAAGGTACCGTCTATTTTACATGGTAAAACAGCAGAACTAATGATACCAGAATGAAATTCGCATCGTTCAAGCCTCACTCCTTGGTTCCATCCTGGCAAACCTGCTCTTAATCATGGGTATGGCATTTCTCTTGGGTGGTCTCCGCTTCCAGGAACAGGTAAGATTGTATTCCTCAAACATTTGGGCCATGCTAACAACCCTAGATTTACAACAGCACTGTTACCCAAATGAGCGCTTGCTTGCTCAGCTTGAGTGTCATGAGCTTGCTTCTACCAGTCAGTAACACCACTTGGCCGGAAAAACTTTACTAACATACCCAGACTGCATTCCATGCGTCTTGGTCAAACAATGACATTGCCGACAAATTTACTCTCAAAGTCAGTCGTGGCACTAGCGTGGTAAGTATTCATTCAAGTATCCACTATTCATAAGCGAGCATGTACTCATCGACCGTGAACAGGTCCTGCTGTTCGTGTACATCTTATATATCATCTTTCAGCTGAAATCCCACGCATACCTATATGCCAGCATCCCTCAGCAGATCATCGATGAAGAGTCCCACCCAGGTGTCCTGGCGGAATTTATGAACAGCTCCTCCGATTCTTCAAGCTCCTCATCCGATGACTCAGATGATACGACTGCATCATGGACCACCGCGAAGCGTATCAAGAAAGCTATGAAATACCGAAGACACCGGAAATCAAGCACCAGTTCAAAGGGAACCACTTCTCGCCAGTCCTTCCGCAAAAAGGCCCTTTCCGAAATGCCTCCCGTCATATCAGGTGAAAAGCCGGGCTCCGTTAGTGGGTCGATAACCACTCCCCCAGACGAAAACGGCTCCTCCGCTATTGATTTTGGCGATGACAGTCGATACGATGCAGACGATGATGGAACGAGACTGGGAGAACCTCGATTTCGGGACTTCGGCCAGTTGCAAAACGATGTCAAGGCGTCCAAAGATGAGCGTAAAAACCGGAAGCGCGAGCGGAGAAGGCGAAAGATGGAGGAAAAAGCTGCTAGGAAGGCAGCGGCCGCACACCCTACAACGACGCCTATGCCCATACCAACTCTTCAACGGCCCTCTCTGAAGCCACACTTGTCGGAGTCTTACATTACCCACACCGACTCTCGTACCGAGGATGGGGATGATACCATGCCCAAGAAACGGTCCCCGTTCCGCGCGAACATCCCCTCCCTGTTGTCGAATACAGTTTTCAGCTCTCAGAATCCGCCTGCGGGTTCGCAGCAGCCTCCCCCTGGAAATGTCCACGGCCTTCGTCGCACAAACTCCATGCCAGTCCGTATGAACCGTGCACCTCTTGTTGGTAATGCAGTTCAATATGCCCGCGGTGCAGATGCCGCAGGCTCTCAGGCCGTGGAGCCTTCTACCGAGCACAAGGAGCCTGATATGTCACGCACTGCTGCAGTTGTCTTGTTGCTCGTATCTACCGCACTCGTTGCAGTTTGCGCTGAATTCCTCGTCGACGCAATCCCCGTCATGATTGAGAGCTCAAATGTTAGTGAGGCATTCATCGGGTTGATTATACTGCCGATTGTCGGCAATGCCGCTGAGCACGTCACGGCCGTGACAGTGGCAACGAAAAACAAGATGGATTTGTCTATTGGTGTATCTGTCGGAAGCAGTATTCAAATCGGTAGGTTGGACATGTCCGTGATGTACAGCCCTCTCAAGCTAACAAAAACAGCAATATTCGTTACACCCCTGGTTGTCATTATCGGCTGGTGCATGGACAAGGACATGACTTTGTACTTCACGCTTTTCGAGACCATCTGCCTCTTCGTGACTGCTTTTGTGGTCAACTTCTTGGTACTTGACGGCAGGAGTAATTATCTAGAGGGTGCGCTGCTGATGGCTGCATATGTTATCATTGCGTAAGTTTCCTACCCCTAACTCAGCTGATATAACAAACTGACTAGCCTAGTGTTGCTGCCTTTTTCTACCCCGACAATGATCAGTCCAGTGCTCTTTCCGGAACCGGAGGTCCTTAACCTGACGATAGATGGTTATTGACATACGAGAATCTGGATTGCATAATCTGGATACAGGAGACAAGCATGTTTCGTGGAGCATGTGCTCACGCCAGAATGTGAATTGAGAATAGATAGATACTATTTCTAGATTGGAAATGAAATCAATGTATTCTCTAGCCTTCTTTCGTCATCTAGTAATCAGCATCTAAGAATACTCGGCTGTCGCTTTTACCCAACTCCTCTCACCAAGCATCTCCTGCTTCCAAGCTTCCATAACCCTCCCATTTAATCTTCCATCCCTAACAGCCATATAAATATCGCTTACATACGACCCGATAATTTTCTTTCCATTCAGCTCTCCATTCTCTCGGAAAGCAGGATGATCAACTAACCCCCGGTGCATGGGTATTCCTAGCTCCGTCCGCACAAACTCGTAAAGAATTCTTGATGCTGAACTAATATACTTCGGAGTTGCTGGGGATTTGAAAAATTTCTCTCGAGTAGTATTGTAAATGGTAGATAGCACTGTAGCGGCACGGGATTGAAACTCCTCGACTGCCAAAAGCAGGTCACCACCTCCACCTTTAGATCCTCGTTTGGCGGAGGATGAGGAACGAGAGGAAAGCAGGTGGAGAATCGGTCCAGTAGCATCGGCAACAGAGATCGATCCTCTATCCTGAAGGTCCAGATGAGCGAGATTCGTCCACTTCTCCAGAACAATCTCCCACGCTTGATCACTGAACTCTGCCTCTTGCGCTGCCCCCAGTTCAGTTCCTATAAAATCTTGGAAGACATCCCGAATCAACCCTTTGACATCTTCCTCCACGACACCTACAAACTCCATATACAAGCTCCTCAAATCCACCGCCTGACAAACTGCATAAACATACGTCGCGACCATAAGCGCCACCACTTCCCCAGCTTCAATAACATACCTCCCGGCAACCAAGGCCAACGAATTCACCAGCTGATTATCCATCTCCGCTCCTTGAACATGGGCGCTGATCGGATGAGCCAAGTATGCCAGTTCAGCCATGTACGCAGCCATGTTCACATCCAGTCCTTTGAAAGTAAACGAGAGACTAGGATCATCAGCCGAGAGGTTCGGCGGGAGGCCGCCGTGCGTGAGGTTATAATTTAGAAGTTCAGAGCACTGCGCGTAAATCAGTTTACCCATTGATTGTAGTGCCAGGAGGATTTTCTCAAGCGAGGACGTTAGAGCCATTGCTTGGAAGTTGCCTCCGTGGTTAATTTCCGATGTGGACGGGTTAATAAGTGGGTTGTCGGTTGTGCTGTTTAGTTCTATTGTTATTTGCTTATATGCAAGTGCGAGGTCTTCGAGGTATGGGCCTAGCCATTGCGGTGCTGTGCGGAGTGCATACCGGTCTTGCGCTAGGCCTGTTGTTTTGCCTGGTTTTGGGTTGGCTGGTGCTAAACTACTGCCCTTGAGGAGGGAAAAGATGTTGCTTGCTGCTTCGGCTTGGCCGGGATGTGGTCGAGTGCTGGAAATGAAGGGGTGGTAATTTTCTGCACGTCCGAGTAAGGCCTCTGTGCCCGTAGCTGTGAGAAGTTGGATTTGTAAGGTTAGTTGCGCAGCTTGGTGCAGTGCTATACAGGCTGCGGCGCCGCTGGTCGATGTCCCATTCGTTATCCCTAGACCCTCTTTTGCTTGAAAAGCAATTCGGGCTATGTTGGCAATTTCGAGTGCTTTGTCGGCTGGAAGATAAATTGGATTATCATCGGTATTGGGTTTGTCAATTCGAACATAAATATCCGGATTCCCTTCCAGCACCCCAGCAATGTAAGATAGAGGACACAAGTCCCCCGATGCAGAAATACTCCCTCTTGCCGGTACAACCGGCGTCATATTCTTCTCCAGGAGAGTCATAATAGCACGGATAACATCCATCCGCACGCCCGAATGACCCCTGAGCAATGAATTACATCGGATAAGCATCGTCCCTCGAACAATCGACACTGGAAGCGCATGGCTGCGGAGTAATGACCCCGTCGCAGCTCTTTCTCGAACCCCCAGCACATCATTGTTGTTGGTATTAGGCAGGCATTGGCCTTTATCGGACGGAATCAAAATCCCTGCCTGGAGGTGCTGTTTCAGTGCAATCTGGAGATCCGCAACCCTCGTCGTTCGTGTATCCGCGCTTCCGCCAAACCCTGTGTTCACTCCGTAGACTGTCTGGCCTGTTTCGATGGTATGGTTGAGGATGTCGACGCTTTTTTGGACTTGCTCGTGTACGTTGGGGTTTGATGTCAAGGTTGGTTTAATGCCGTATCTGGTTGATTAGATTAGAATTACCCCCCAAATAAATAGCAAATTGGTTGGTGGAAGACCGTACAAAGAGACAGCAATGACCTGCGGAATCGTCAGCGACTCTCCGTCAATACAGACAGACTTGTCTAATCGAATATATTCTTGAAGACTGGTCCAGTCGACATGCATTTGGTGGGTGAAAGAGAGTGGTTCCATGCTCGTATTCTTCCTGATGTTCATTTTCATGTGTTTAACATGCGGAGGTTGAAGAGGGCAGGTTGCATGCTCGGGATGTTCCTGGCTTTTAAGTTGGCCTGGACCATGGCTGGTGGGCAAGAAAAGCAAACTGTGTTTGTCTGATGACACCAGTTGTGTTGCCTTCTTGTTTGAGCAGGCGTCTTGGCCGTTATTGCCCTTTTACTCGATCTCGAAGTGGTTGGGTGATATCTTCCAGTGTATGGTCTTCATGTGTGAGATTGAGCTAAATTAGTTAAACGGTTAGTACATTTCTTTTTCTGTATTCCCTTTTCTTCTCCCACTATCTCTTTATCTGATATTCATTCTTGCGGTGTAGCATCCATGGACTCTGAATACGAGAAAAAGCATAAGCTCTCCTTGCTTGCATATTAAGTCCACGTCATCCGGGCTTTTAAAACTGATAGGGGAGATATTTGTATCATTTCATTTTCATGTATTAACGAAAATCAATCATCTGGGTCTCTTTTCGGCCTCAGTCGAAAATTAAAAAAATAGAAGGAATTCTGTATAATACAACCACACAGAATACTGTCTCAATATATATTGAGAGCCAATTGAAATGTGCAGCAAAAAGCAACAGGCCTCAACCCCAACAGCACAAGATTAGCTCAGATTCCAACAAAAGCGACAAGAAATTTTTCAAAATAACTCGTCCAGAATTAATCACCCAAATATCTTCTATCATAACCAAAATGACTTCATCACTTGGCATCCTGGGAAAACTTCGGTTAAACCCCCACGGCTTCTCCAGTTTTCATATACCCCAATTCCCCAGCATAGTTATACGGACGATGATTGTGGGGATGGGAATATCTTCTTCCGCGTCTTCCCTTAGCTATTAATTTTTTCACTGGCCCATAGGGTTGTGAAGACGAGGTTATGGATGCCGTCAGACATGGCAAATACCGGAAACGGACCAAATAACCTTTGCTCTCGGCTTCCGCTTGGAGGGTTGAGATAATATCTTACCAGAAATGGTAGGATATGCTCTTTCACGATACTCAACTTTTTCCATGGACCCATAGAATTGTGGGCTTTATATCATACGAAGAGTGCGGAAGTACCGGACACGAGAATTATAAAATCTTTACCTTGAACCTTCCTGGGACTCCGAGTTTTCCCACCGTTATTTTCTAGGTCTGATATAAAAATGCGGGCTGGCTTGCAGGTTTTGATATTTGCTCTGGGTGGGAATTTGGCTTTGGCGTCAAATCCCTTCCCTTCTGCAAACCCGGATGTCGTCGAGAACCTTGAACACTACTGGTCGTATGGCAGGTCGCCTGCCGTGTATCCTTCTCGTAAGTATATAAATTTATGGTGATTGACTCAGCAAGTGCTGACAAGCGTAGCTCCTGGAGAAGGCACTAACGACTGGTCTGATGCCTACATCAAGGCCAAGCACCTAGTCAGTCAGATGACAAACGAAGAGAAAAGCAATCTTACATACGGGTTCTCGTCCAAGACTAATGGCTGCGCCGGGAACACTGGTAGTATTCCGCGGCTCGGATTCCCAGGAATCTGTCTCCAAGATGCGGAGAGCGGCGTGCGCGGAACGGACATGGTTAATGCGTACCCTGCTGGTCTTCATGCTGGAGCATCGTGGAATCGTCATCTGGCGTATAAACGAGCTCAGCATATAGGAGCTGAGTTCCGGCGCAAAGGTATCAACGTTGTGTTAGGTCCCGTTGCTGGTCCTCTTGGTCGAATGGTGAGAGGGGGAAGAAACTGGGAGGGTTTCGCGGCTGACCCTTACCTGAGCGGAAGGATGCTGTATCATTCTGTGGTCGGCATACAGGAGAATGCCATTGCCTGTGTAAAGCATCTGATAGCAAATGAGCAGGAAACAGATCGAAGGCCGCCAGGAGATATCAAAGCATACAACCAGTCTGTATCATCGAATCTGGATGACAAAACTATGCATGAGCTTTATCTTTGGGGCTTTCAGGATGCAGTCAAAGCCGGTGTAGGCTCTGTCATGTGCAGTTACAATCGCATCAATAACAGCTACGCGTGTCAGAATAGCAAGGTCATGAACGGCTTGCTAAAGACTGAACTCGGGTTCCAAGGCTTCGTGGTTAGCGACTGGAGCGCAGTGTATGGTGGTATAGCTGGTGCGAATGCAGGGCTCGATATGGTCATGCCCGATGCAAAATTGTGGGTGAATGGCACCCTTGACCGTGCAGTGAAGAACGGCTCTATGACCCAAACACGCCTCGATGATATGGCTACCCGTATTCTGGCAAGCTGGTATAGATATGCTGAGATTGACAACCCTGGACATGGAATGCCGGTCAGCCTTCTTGAGCCTCATGACCTAGTCGACGGCCGGGACCCGGATTCGAAACCGACCATCCTGCAGAGCGCCATCGAGGGCCATGTGCTGTTGAAGAATGAACGCAATGTACTTCCGTTAAACAAGCCTCGGTTTATTTCCTTGTTTGGGTATGACGCTGTCGCTCAGGGATTGAATATGCAGCGGCCATGGAGCTTCAATTACTGGGTATGGGGGTTGGGTAACACGCAGAGCTACCCAGACCGTGTGTTCAAGAATACAACTATCGAGGATTTCTTGGACGGAGATGGAGCTGCCGATTTGAGGTCCCCTGGAGCAGCCCTCAACGGTACTCTTTTCACCGGGGGCGGGTCTGGTGCTACCACCCCTTCATATATTGATGCGCCGTTTAATGCGTTCCAACAGCGAGCTATTGACGACAACACATGGCTATCCTGGGATTTTATCTCCCAAAACCCTAGTGTCAACCCAGCTACCGAGGCTTGTGTCGTCTTTATCAATGAGCAATCATCGGAGGGCGCAGATCGACCATATTTAGCTGACCCTGGTTCGGATAATCTTGTTGAGAACGTCGCATCGAAGTGTAACAACACAATGGTCGTCATTCATAACGCCGGTATTCGGCTTGTTGATCGCTGGATCGAGAATCCCAATGTCACAGCCGTGATCTACGGCCACGTTCCTGGACAAGACAGTGGTCGCGCTCTCGTCAACATCATGTATGGCGAGCAATCCCCATCCGGTCGGCTTCCTTATACCGTTGCGAAGCGTGAATCGGATTACGGACATCTCCTGAATCCGACCATGCCAGATAATACCAGCATGTTTTACACGCAAGCAAACTTCACTGAAGGCGTCCATATCGACTACCGACACTTCCTGACTGCCAACATAACCCCGCGATTCGAGTTCGGGTACGGACTTACGTATACCTCATTCAAATATTCCAACTTGAACATCGACCTCAAGGACGATGCGAATATCGCATACATGCCAGGTAGTCAGCCCGCCAATTCGACAACGCCAGCACCTGAAGGAGGTTTAGACTCGCTTTGGGATGTCCTTGCCAATGTTTCCTGCTCTATAACCAACACTGGTGATGTTCCTGCCGCAGAAGTGGCACAATTATACCTTAACATCCCTGGCAATGGACAAGAGAGAGTATTGAGAGGATTCGATAAGCAAATGGTGCAGCCGGGCGAAACAGTAGATGTTTCTTTTGAACTGACCAGGCGTGATTTGAGTACTTGGGACGTTACTTCCCAAAATTGGGTCTTGCCGCGTGGACAGTATGGAGTCATGGTTGGAAAGAGCGTTCTTGACATTCAGCTGCAGAAGAGTCTTCAGATGGGTGATTAAAACAGATGCTAAAGTAGAGATAGAAATAGATCTTGGATGCCTGGTCTTGGCGGTATTGGATACGGTAATAAATAAGGCCAAAATTACACGCTGTACCTGATTTTCTATCGACCTGCAAACAGTTTCCTCTAATCCTCGATACGCCCAAGCCAACAGATATGTCACAGCCAAATACTTTTATGAGATTAGCCAGTTAGTAAAATAAATCTTTCATGATTAAGAATATAATAGCGATATTAACTGGAGAGCAGGTCCCAATGAACGCCGCACAATTAGTCGCGAAGACCTCGGCTTCTACAACGCGCTCATCATAGGAGCAGTTTACGAGGTGCAAAGTAAAGAGTTAGATGTTAATTCCGCTCAGTCGTTTATTTCACCTTTGAAATACTGCATCCAGAAGTACCCATACCTGAGCGTGGTCGTCAAAGACAAGCATATTGAAAAACCATCCTATGAAGCTGTCTCGAGCATTAATCTCGAGAACCATTTGTCTATAATCCAGGATGACAAGTCCAGCAGTGACTATGAGACCGCAGAATTTGAGAAGGTGCTTCCACCAATACTCGATCGACCATGGCCTACTGATATACCACCTTGGCGCATCGTCGTCCTCCCTCTGACCTCGCCGCATGGCTCCGCAGTGGCGCGCTGCTTTATAGCGTTCTCCTTCTCCCATACTCTGGGGGACGGTATGGTTGGGCTTGCATTTCACCGAACTTTCCTAGAGGCATGGCAGCAAACTGCTGGTAGGGAGGAGAAAGATTCTTTCCTAGTGACTCCACCGGCCCGAACACTCCCGGAACCGTTTGATACACCCGAAAGGCTTCCCATATCTTGGAAGTTCCTCCTTGCACCACTACTGGCAGCATACCTACCAAAGTCTGTAGGCCAAATATTCGGGCTCCGTGCAGCTGCCAGTACAATAGATGTTGGTACTTGGACTGGCTCACGCTTCTTTTGTGAGCAAGATTCCATTCCTATTAGCAGAGTGAAAATCCTCGAGATCGACCCTCCGCTAGTACAAAATGCCCTACAAATGTCACGGAAGCATGATTCCAAACTTACCGGAACGATACACCAGTTTATAGTTCGGGCGCTAAGCAAGTCCATTCCTAACCGTGACGTGACGAATTTTGTTTCACAGACAGCTGTCGATATGCGAGGATCTATTGGCACACCAGCCTATACATGGGGCCTTTTCGTATCTGGTTATTACGAGGTACATCCTCGTCCGTCTAACGTCTCGGAGCCTCCGTTGCCGAATGAAATGTGGGCAGCCGCAGGTTCAATGACGAAGAAACTCGCTGAATGTGCTAAGAGTCTGCAAGACCAAGCAATTGCTCTGCTAAGATACGCCCCCAGTATCAGAAATTGGACGCTGGGAAAAATTGGGCAGGAGCGGGATTCCTCATACGAAGTTAGCAATTTACTTGCCTTCGATGGGGGTGATAGCGATGCGAATAACAATTGCAATATCAGCAAGATGGTATTTGCGCAGCCTGCTAACGTTCTCAGTGCACCCCTTGCTTTCAATATTGTCAGTGTTAAAGGCGGTAGCTTGATATGCACTGTGAGCTGGCAAGCTGGAGCCTTGGATGTGCCGGTAGAGCAAGAGCAGTCATTAGTTGATGATATATGTTCATCAATTCGAGCGGACTTTGAAGCCCTCGGTAATTAATCTGTGTTACATGTATGCGGCAGCGTCTTTACCATTATACTTTCCCTTCATGACTGTCCATTAAGTCAGAATTTATATCGCTAGATGTTCGACCTCTTAAACGTGTTGCCTTGGATCAGACATTGCTCTCTTGTCCTTCCTGTCATTCATGAGGAGACATACCTCAGTACGAAGCGACGAACATCTCTTTCAGTATTCCCAATAGTTCCAGTCATATATACCTTGTTTTAGGTTTCATATTTTCGTTACACTAAGCCCAAGCATTAGCGCTCTTTTTCTTTTTTCGGAGACCCCTGATTTCTTACCCAAAGACTTAATGCCTTGTTGAAATTTTGTATACATATTTACGATATGAACGGTGATCCCGGTTTAATAAGCCCCGATGCAACAGCATGTTTTATAGCATTGGGTTCAGCAGGCGCCATCTTCCAGGATAGCGAAACCTAAACCAAGTTGTTAAGGCGCCTCTAAAGCATGACCTGAAAGGCTGCAGTCAACAAGTAGTGGACTCGGTCAAAAATAGAGAGACTTATTCGGAATTGTGTATCGGTCGTGAAAAACTTATCCATGAAACCATCCCAAAACACCCAAACATCCTTGAATGCTTGTCTATAACAGAAAGAGGCTTGGAGTTTCCCTACTATCGACTAGGAAACCTCCGCGAATATTTACGAAAGCATTACAGAGGATTGAGCAGGGAGGTCAAGGACCGATGGATCGAGAACGCCATTAGTGCTATTGCCTTTATTCATTCGCACGGCGTGGTCCATGCTGATATCAGTCCGCGGAACTTTCTTCTAGCTGAAGACTTGTCAATAAAGCTCTGCGACTTTGCAGGATCAGTAATTGGCGACCTCGAGCCACTAGTCGAAGAGGAAGATCGATATCGAATCTCTCCATGGTCGCCTCGAACGTTCGAGACAGATTTATTTGCTTTTGGATGCTTGATATACGAGATATCTACCGGAGAGCGCCCATATCACGATATTGATGATCCTGATTTTGAAGAAATAGAAAAACGATATGCCGCCCAAATTTTCCCAAGCCTGGATGGGCTCAAATACCGTGATATTATCTTCAAATGCTGGACATGCCAATATCCAAGCGCGGACATACTTCGTGACGACTTCAATCGTTACATCAGGAGTGATGCGTCAAGTGGGCTTACAAGAGCTGGGTCTCGCACGAAGCTATGTCTGCTGGAAAGACCGTGGCTTACACTGGTAGTAAGCATTGTCAGTACTAGCTCTGTTATGTATTGGATTTACTACAGGCGCTTTCATCGATAACGTTATGTTGGAGGTTCCTGGTCTTGCAAATATTAAACTTGACCGAATGATAATTTGTTCCTAGTCTTCCTAGTCTCATCCAGAGCATTCCGCAATTAGTTCCTGGTATTATACAAGCCAGTCAACCTTCTATTCGCACTAATAATAGCAAGTACCTGCCAGTAAATATTGCTAGTAATTCCGGTAATCACAAGTAAGCTAACACTTACAAAGCTGCGAGTTGGTAGGCTTTGGCTCAGTATTTTGCCCTTCTATACACGTACAGGACGGGTAATTATTATCTTCCCGTTCATCCGCACTAAGGTACACATGCCTTTAAATCGTAACCACACTGAGCTGCCGGTTGCCTTAGCAATCGTAACACCCTTGGATCAGTACTGTGCTCCAAGTACATGCAAATAGCAATACACTCAGCCCTAATCCGACCTTCGACCCACGGCTGGAAGTGAGATATAGAACACATAAGGCCCATCCATTGCACAAGAATCAGCAAGGCTGGTAGGTCCCTCGCCCGTAATAAAGCAAGAAAGTCGTTCTCCAATTTACCCATGAAATTAGTGAACTGGGAAGAATTTTTTGGATTTCTCTCTAGTCCTGATATCGCGACCAGGTTCCTGATAGGCTCATAATATGGACTTGTCTCTGAAGTGGTACAATCATCAATGCCGCATAGATCCGCGAGATCAGGATCAAGGCCTTCTCGTCCCTGGCGAATTCCGGATTCGAAGCATTGAGCGTCTTCATCGCGGGTCTGGTGAAACGCCTTTCCCCAAATACTGGAATCGACGAACGGTTTTGCCATGCTTAATATGATTCGGATACCATTCTGCAAACAAAGCCAGTTCATAGCTTCTGGCTTATTCGTCAGGACCCAGGAATCTCTGGGTTTAAAATTTTCAGGGCATATTGATACTATCCCCATGAACATGCATGCTGAAATAAGCGCATTTATATTCTGTGGTGTGACTTTGGAGCATAATGCTGATTGATACAGAGTAATTGCGTGATGCCAGAGATATGCCTCTGCGAAACGCCGCGTCCTGCTGGGGGAAATGCGGTTTAGATGAAGAGCGCCAACAGCTAGAATTGTGTACATCAGATACGGACTCTAAAATAGTTTATTAGTAACCTTATGAGCTTCCAGAGGCCAATTGGCGGTATATAAGCAACCCACAGTAAATGCGACCTGAATCATTTCACCGGTCATCACTTTTTGAATCGCGGGATTGCCAACAGTTGTGGCAGAAGAGTTAATAAAGTGGTGAAAAGAAATTACAGTGAGTGGATAAGGGGAATTTGGTTCTTGTAGAGAAGACTTAATGTTCGAGTCTAACCCTAGAGCGTTCTCAATTCTGGTTCCAATATCGGCCAATGACATGGAAAATGCCTTCCCATTTGGTGAACAGGTGATAGGTATGTCATTGGTAATAAGGCCACAAGTAAATGGCTCGGGCCATTTACACGAAGCACCATATTTCTGGCATTTTTTGCAGGCGGGTTTTGTTTCATCACACTGCGATTGATTTAGTCTATCCTTCTTAAAGATATTGACAAAACAGCTATTGACCTACCTTGACCCTTCGTCGCTTACAAATCAGGCAACCCGCTCTTGATTTCTTATGCGTCCTTCGTGCATGGAAGACAGGTTCCTTGGATACCTGGAACACAGCCTGTCCTGGGGTGGTTTTCTTGCGCGTATTGGATGTCGCGTCTGACGACGAGTCCGACGAGATTTCGGTCAAAACAGCTTGGCTTTTGAGCATTGTTGCTTAATTTTAAAGACACCAGATGCTAAATTCTTTTGCAGTTGTTCTGATGCAATCTACAGTGCAATATGACTGTACGACGGAAAAAGCATCGCCACGATCACGTGCTGTCCAATACGAGAAGGAGTTTGACTTCGATAAATGCAAGTCTTCATATTTCCTGCTTTTTTGGCATTGAAAGTACATAGGCAATTGATCCAACAGCTTTTTACACCATATCTTTCGGTTATTATCTATGTGCCAGGGAAAATACAAATTAGGGCATACATAAACCCCTGCCAAAACTCACCTGAGTGGCTGGTGGGTTAAAAAGAGTGGCTGAACCAGTGGCTGGAGCACACGTGGTGTCGTTTTGTCCATATCCAACAGTTCAACTTTTCGATTCTCCAGCCTCTACTGCGATCTGTTGAGCGGATTTCAAACGTCGCCAATTGAGACACAATGGACACCACAGCCAATAGTGTGGCGGTGCTGCAGGAATGCCCAACAGGATTTCCCCTCCACCTGCCAAGTTATTCGCGTTGATACTACTTTGTACAAGCAACAACAGCCTTGTGGTTCTTCGTTGTTCTCTCATTCTCCTTGAATCAAGCCACAGAGGAATACAGGCACCTATCTGATTGTTACACCATTGTCAATCAGGGGTATTGAATTGTGGCTGCCTAATTCCGAGTCCACAAATTATCAATAGTCTTCGGTATTATTCTCCATCAACATGACACTAGGTGGATACCCCACGAACCTCGCCCTAGCCTTTGTCTAAATAATGACGGCCGGCTTGGCCGTTTTGCCGACTACTAGTCGATACTCCAAAATGCATGGCATGGAGGGGTTCTCTAGTATATATATGCCTGCTGCATTCTTTTTTTATTAGTTCAGTTTTCCTCTTCTCTACCAAACTCGAGAACCTTTCTCTATACCCTCTGTAACAGAATATGTCTTATCCTCCCTACCAACCAGGACCATATGGTCAACCTCCTTATTACGGCCCACCCGGCGGCTATGCCCCTTCCCCTCAACCGCCCTACGATTCTCGCCCACCATACGGATCACCACAGCCGCCCTACGATTCCCGTCCTCCATACGGAGGCTCACCTCAACCACCTTATGATTCCCGCCCTCCATACAGCGCTCCTCCCCCGCCAAGTCGTGCGCCCCCAGGTCCCCCACCACCTCTCCCGGTAGGCTGGATTCAAGAATGGGAACCCGGTTTCCGCCGCGCATACTACGTCGAGGAAGCAACTGGCCGGACGCAGTGGGAGGCTCCATTTGCCCCCCCATATGAGGGATCTCGAAGCGCTCCTCCTGAACCGCCTGGTTACTATGGAGGTGCTGCTCCTCCACCTCCGGCTGGGTACTATCCACCTCCTGATCAGCCACCTTATGAACAGGAGAAGAAGCATAGTAGTAAAGGGAAGATGCTGGCTGGTGGTGCGGCGGGATTGGCTCTTGGTGCTGTTGGTGGAGCTATCCTTGAGCATGAACTTGGTATGTTTCCCTCTTATTCTACATGATGTGTGGCTCACTGACTATGAATAGATGAACATAATGAAGACGAGGGCAGCAGTTCAAGCACTTCCTCGTCGTCGGACGAGGAAGAAGCGTACTCTGGCGGAGATGATGATTAATGAGTGAAAGGTAGAAGGCAAATATTGAGTGCTGGGATTGCATGTTCTTGGGCTGGGTATTTCCTTTGCATCGGTCGGGTCATAGCTCTTTATTTAATGCATCTCTTGCTTCTTGTGACAACCGTATCCTCGATTCCTATTCTTTTTATCCATCCTAGCATCCATTGCAGGAAGTCACATTCTACAGATCAAAATAATCGCAGAAAATGAATCAAGATCAGATCAAACTGGAACCAACTGCACATCACCAGAGATCCAGATTGTAGATCCCAACCTATGACGTACCAGTTCCACAAACTGACTCAAGTGTAAATACATATCTGTCGAGTATAAACCAAGCCACGCATCAACCTCCAACTCAATCTATACCAAAATGCCAGACTACGTGAGAGATACCACTCAGATCCCAAAGAAACAAGCCACTAACCTGATAACCCAGAGAGCCATAATCCACTTCGACAGCCTAGACGCATATCAACAGAATCCCAATTTGGAACAGGTGTATGTGTAACGAACCTTCAACCCTAAAGGTTTAATAGGCTATACTCTGACTCTGAGAGAAAGTGTGATAAATACCTACGCCGAAAAGGGAGCCACGGTTCACACGCCTTGGATTTCGACTAGGAGTTTACCCCCGACGCATAATATACGGTATGTTTCTGTAGGAAGAAGGCTGCTTGTATTTTGCTGATAAGATGATGGGACAGGATTACAGCACCAGAAAATGTGTCGATTGAGGCATTGAAGGATGTCCAGCTGCCAGAGGGGGTTGGTGTTTCTGTTTCTGCTTTTGATGATTCCTGAATCTTAGCGCTTTGGAGGTAGTATTTTAGGAATTGGTGACTTCTTATTTCGGGTACAGGAGAGTTCTATATCCTTTATTGCTGCGATTGGGGCCTTGATAGAGCAACCTTCAGGTTTCTGTGCTTATGTTCTCAGCCACCAGAATATCAACCCTGGTGATTTTGGCCAATGAACCAGCCCGGTTGCACATTGTCCTATAACGAATGTTCCTTACCTGTACGAGCTTGCGGAACCTTTCCGTAGCTAAGATTTAAGGATGGGAACTTATTTGCTTATTTGTTCTTTATTCTGAGGTATCATACTCAAGGACACTTTTCGAACAACGAAGCCATATTAGAACTTTTTATTTACATCCAGAAACGAATACAGCACAGCTATGACAAGTATGAACTTCCTATTTACTTCTAGTACTAGTCTAACAGATGAGCCAGCCGCAAACAACCCCAGCGCCAGTCTGACACCCCCCAATCCCACCCGGATAGGAGTAGTTCTCTTCCCAGGCTTCCAAGCCCTCGACGCCTTCGGCCCGTTAGACGCCTTCAACGTCCTCTCCTGGACACACAATATAACGCTCTCTATTCTCTCCTCGACTCTCGATCCCGTAACCACGAAATCACCTCGCTCCCCATCCGCAATCGGCCAGTCCATCGTGCCGACACACACCTTCTCTACAGCCCCAGAACTAGACGTCCTCCTTATCCCCGGCGGGCTCGGAACTCGGGGTTCCTCTCCCGAGATCCTTGCTACTATCGGATTTATCCGATCAGTCTATCCATCTCTCAAATATCTAATCACGGTATGTACTGGTTCTGGTCTTGCCGCTAGAGCAGGAGTCCTGGATGGAAAACAGGCGACGACAAACAAAATGGGCTGGGAGGAGATCACTGCCCTGGGGCCGAATGTCAAATGGGTTGCGAAGGCGAGATGGGTGAAGGACGGGAATGTTTGGACTTCATCTGGAGTAAGTGCGGGAATCGATGTCGCGTTCGCATGGATTGAGGAGGTATTTGGGGAGAGCGTTGCAGAGGACATTGCGGTCGGGATTGAGTATAAGCGCGAGAGGGATTCGAGGTGTGATCCTTTTGCGGAGGTACATGGGCTGAACTAGTTGGATGCATAGGTATTTGCATTAGTGTAGTTATGACATCCTCTCTTCGCATTAAGAGAGCAGCAATATACTACTTCCAACAAATAATCTCCCCATGCAAAGCCCCAAACCACCCCTCCTCATCCTCAACCCACTCCTTCCAAGCCCTCGCCATCTCCTCCAACTCCTCCCCCG
>MVGC01000134.1:0-53085 GCA_003589665.1 Aspergillus sclerotialis | reverse complement strand
ACAAATTAATATAGTTATTGAGGCTAAGGGGTGGTATACGCGGTATTAATTTAATTTTTTTTTATATTTTTAAAAAATTTAATAATTGAATTTACTTCTATATTAATTTCTAATAGAAATTACTATGTATTGTTGATTTATTTAGAAATTTAGTAGTGTAGTAGAACTATATATTTTTGGTGTTGAGGGAAAAAAGAAGAAACTTTTGACGTGGGATAGTAATTGGTGGCATGATAATAAAGGCAAGTCCCTACCCAGACCGATATACATCTCAGAAGGTCGATAGGGCCGACATTTGTTTCCACCGATCTGGTTTTCATGCGAAATAACGTTGGGTTGTGGGCACTGGGTTGTACCAACAAGACATAAGACGATGGGTGGACAAGTCTGATCGATTGGACTGAAAAGATCATATGTGGTTCTGCTGAACCTGAGACCTAGTTGAGAAGTACTAGAACTGCTTAGAAATTGATAGGTTGGAAATAAGAACAAATTATTTAAACACGCTTGATTCACTAAGTACCACTATTAATGACATACATACATTAAGAAATAAAAAACGACTCTATCACATAGAGACCACAAATAAGGAAAAAAAGTCTATAATACGGTAAAAGAATTAGCTGTGTACAGCCGATGCATGTATGCGGTCGGAGTGATATCCAACGGTATCAAGGATTATTAAAGGAAATGAGCGTAATCAAGCGTTTACTCTTCCTCATCCGCATCATCAGCCTTCGCTCCGAGGACGAAGCGAGACTTGCCGTGGTCGTCAGTCTCGTGTTCAATAGCGAGCTTAGAGAGCTTGGCGAGGAGGTTCTCAATCTTGGTGTCAGCCTTGGAGCGAGTTTTCCGGCCAAGGTTGTCGAGGGCAGGAACGATGGTGAGGATGTAGTAGACGACGGCAATGATAATGGTGACACCGATGGAGTAGGCCCAGATAACGACGACAGTAACGATGTCGACGTCACCGTTAACAGAGTACTTGTCGGTGTCTGGTCCATTGGGATGGGTGCCAGTGTATTCGCCCGAGAGCCAGCCGAAAACACAGAAGAGAGTGGCGATGACATCGACAACGAAGATAGCACCAACCAGTTGCCAAGAGGGCCAGGTCTTACCACCACGAGTGACGAAGATGAGCCAGTTCTCAGTCAGAGCAACCTCAAGGAAGAGAATCTCCTGCGGAGAACCGAAGTTCTGGATGACACCAAGGTTGGGAAGGAAGAGAGTGCCACGGAGAATCCAGGTACCGGCAGCGAGCAGGATACCGAGAATGACGGAGATGACCCAGATCTTAGGCAGCTGCCACTCGACAGGGCGAGCCTCGAAGTGAGCATTGTCGTAGGCAATGGCGATGGTGGCCAAGTCAGCGAAAAGGGCGATGAAGACAATCAGATCAGCACGGATAGTCTCCTGGATGATAATCATGGAGGTGACCAGGTAGACCTCAAGGTGGATACACAGGGCAATACGGTACTGGATATAAGCCTTCATACGCTGGAAGATCTGACGGGCCAACTTGATAGCATCGACAATGGTGGAGAGACCAGGGGCAAGGAAGACAATATCGGCAGCAGCCTGGGCGGCTTCGGTAGAACCCTCGACGGCAATACCGCAGTCGGCCTTCTTCAAGGAAGGAGCATCGTTGACACCGTCACCAGTCATGGCTGTCAAGTGGCCACGCTGCTGCAACATCTCGACGACCTGGTACTTGTGCTCAGGGAACACTTCGGCGAAGCCATCAGCCTTCTCGACGAGGTCATGCTGCGCGGAGCCGGCAAGACCACCGTGGATGAGACGCTCAGAATCGTAGACCTTGGTGCTGAGAGCAAGCATCTTGCAAGTTTCCTTAGCGATGGCAATGGCGTCACCAGTCAACATCTTCACAGAGAGACCGAGGTGCTGGGCCTCAGCGATGGTGTGTGCAGTATCCTCACGAGGCGGGTCAAACATGGGGTACATGCCGAGCAATTGCCAGGGCTCACCCTCCTTCTGGATAGCGACACCAAGAGAACGGAAACCACGGCGAGCAAATTCGGTAGCCTTGTTGCGGTAAAGCTGGGCCTCCTCCTCAGAGCAATTAGACATGTTGAGAATGGCCTTGGGGGCACCCTTGGCAGCGGTGTAGCGGACACCGTCGCAAGTGCAGACAGTGGTAATACGCTTGGAGACAGGATCGAAAGGAGTGTACTTCTCGGTAACCCAGTTGCGAGAGAGAATTTCACGGGCCTTAGGATAACGACGCAAAGTAAGGATCGTGACTTTATCGATGGGGTCGAGGTTCTTGACGTTGTGAGACGAAGCAATAGCGGCCACGGCCATCATCCAGTTGACATCAACACCCTCGGCGACATAAGGCTCACGGATGGAGAGCTGGTTGGCAGTGAGGGTACCAGTCTTGTCAGAGCAAAGGACATCGACACCGGCAAGGGACTCGATAGCAGTGAGCTTCTGGACAATAGCCTTCTGCTCGGCCAAATAGGCAGCTCCGACGGCAAGGGTGGTGGTGGTGACGACAGGAAGACCGACAGGGACACCAATGATCAGGAGAATCAAAGTATAGTGTAGCAGGTTGTCATCACTCCACTCAGGGGTAGCGATCCGGAGGTGACGGTAGAAACCACCAATCCAGGCAGCCAGAATCCAGAACATGACCAAGACGAGGAGAGAGGTACCGATGTTGTCCATGACAGCCTTGAAGTGACCCTGATCCTGAGCACCCTGCACCAGGGCAGCGGTCTTGCCGACGAAGGAGTGCTTAGCGGTGGCAGTAGCAATAGCATAAGCCTTGCCACGCTTGCAACCAGTGGTGTAGTAGCAACTGTCAGCCATGTACTTGTCGACAGCGAGAGATTCACCAGTGATGGCGGATTGGTCGACAGCGACGAGAGAGACACCGAGCTGGGCGGCCTTAGCATTACCCTCATCACCTTCCTCGTCATCCTCCTTCTCCTTGAGGGTGTCGTCGTTGGCGGTAGCCATGTACTCCTTGTAGGTCTCGTACATCTCGGGCTTGGAGTAGTCGCAGATCAGACGGACATCGGCAGGAACAACGTGGCCTTCTTCGATGATCACCTACAGCGTAAAAGGTCAGTAATTGACTTTTTATAATTGTCCGCGTCAATGGGAAAAGGAGATCATACAATATCACCAGGGACCAGCTCACGGGCCATGACTTCTTGTTCCTGGCCATCACGAACCACCCAGGCCCTCATAGCAATATCACCCTTGAGGGAAGCGACAACATCGGCAGCCTGCTTCTCCTGATACCAACCGACAATGGCGTTAAGCATAAGAATAGCGATAATGACACCGAAATCAATCCAGTCACGCAGACCAGCAGCCAAACAGACAGCCAGTTCCATGACTATCCATTTCAAGTTAGTGATTTTGCTCCCACGTGTCACTTGATCTCAGTAGCTACTCACCGTACAAAATTGGACCACGGAAGTAACCAATGAACTGGATGAAGAAGTTGGTCTTCTCGGTAGTCAATTCGTTCCAGCCAGCACGCTTACGACGAGGCTCAACGTCGCTGGAGTTCAAACCAGAACGCATATCAGTCTCGAGCCACTCATCAGGCAAGACGAAGCCGGCTTCGGCTCCATCATCACCCTTACGCCAGAAAGCCCAGAATGGCTTCTTCTTGCCGCCCTTAGCACTGCCGCCGCCAGCGGAGGAAGCAGAACCACGACGTCCATCCCGAGCAGTCGAGATGTAACGGTTCAGGGCAGAGTACTCGTCGAGATTGCCACCGTCGTTGACATCAGCGGTGCGAGTTTGCTGCTCGCCATTTTCGACGTCCAGAGCATAGGATATCCTCCGCTCCGCCATTATTGCAGCTTCGGCTCACAAAGCCTTCGGAACCCAACGATATGAGCAAGGTGCACAAAAATGACCGGAATGGCAAGAGACGGATTATTCCCTATAACAAACAAAGGAAAGAAAGAAAAAAGAGAGAGAGAAAAAGAGCGAAAAGGAACGGGGGGAAATGAGGGTTTTTGAGGAGGGAAAAAAACCAGAATTGGCCTTAGTTCTTTAATAATTTAATTTGTTTTGGGGGGAGGCAAGACGAGGGTAAACCGGCAGCGTGATGGAAAATAACAAAAGTCCACTTTTTTTTTTATTTTTTTTAACTATCAAAACAGCCATTGACGTATGAGAATCGAGTATAGGTGCTAGTGGGCCCGGCACACTTCTGCCGAGTTGGTTTGATTCGGTAAGCTTGGTATGGGACGGATGGGGCCCTGGTAACATACGTAAAATACCATCGTCCCAAATATGCGCGATTTTCTCATCCGTCCGATTTTCCTGAAACCAGTACTGATACTGGTATTATTCCAATTTACATACGCACCTTTTACTTACTCTTTCTTCTTCATCGTTGCCATTGCCATTGCCATTGCCATTATTGCTAATACTTTATTCTTGCCTCTTTTTCTGTCCCTTTCCGTCTTTACCGTTCAACCGTCTACCCGAATCCAAACAACCCTCATGCATACCATCCGTGGCCCAGGGAAACTCTGTCCGGTATCGTTGATTATGTCATTCTACTTCCACGCACCTCGTCTCTCTTACTCTCTCTTGTTGTCGTCGATCGTCTCCTTCAAATTCTTCGCTCTATTCCTAACTCGGTTTTGTCCCGTCTTCTCTGGTGGAGGTTCATCAAAACAGAAAAAGCGCGTCATTTATCCCCTACTGGTTGGTGTGGAGTCTGTCCACTCTTCGCCGAGTTTTCGGTAGGTAAAGCTCTGGAAACTCATCTCCTTACCTTGGAGCTCTTAGCAAATCACACGGTTGTCTCGGGTCGTGTAGGATTGTACTGGGAGTCGAGTCTCCGCGGATGCGTCCGGTCTCTCGCTGTCTCTGTTACAGCTACATACTTTCTTTATCACCTGAACAGGATCCATCCCAATGGCTGCTATCGTCTAATCCTTCTGTCTTCGTAGTCGCCAGGTATTGACATACACTGTATACCTTCCAAAATAACCTTCCTTTGGGTTATGGTCCTCCGACCAGAAGCTTGCTGCATCCCATTCCAAGTTCGGATCCAATGCGCGAGCTGAAATCGGGATACCCGTTTCTTTACAAAGATATTGGGATGAAGTCCCCGGATTCAGAAGCAAGGATTCTTCTCCAGGTGGCTTTTTTGACTGCGGGGAAGTTGGACGAATTTTCAATTCGCCTCTATGCAGTTCTTTTCTCGATCAGCTAGTTCTGTATGTAGTCTATGAGATCATCCCGTGTATTTCATTAATCCTGATGTTTGGAATTGGGGCCAAACTCGGTGGTTTTTGCCCCTACAATTGCCGTTGGCAATGGTTAGACCTTAGGGAGTACAGCTTCACCACGCGGACTCTGCGTGTCGATAATGATAGCCAAGTCAAGAAGAATTGGCCAAGGCCAGGAATCAAAACAATAACCTACCTGGTCGGGACGACCGGCGCTTTCCGCGCTTGAAAATGCAACAAATCCCGTTTGGTTCCACCGTATACTCGACTTTCCCTTCAGCGAGCAAATTAATGCCACCGTGTTAACGCCAGAAGCCCGTGCACCAACTGCTACATCATCATCGTTGCCATCAGGTCCGTGGAATCTGGACATCGCCGTTAACGACAACGTCAGCCAAGGAGTCTCTTACAATAGATTCCTGGCATGCTGGCATGGGGCCACCAAATTCTCTTCGACGTTGGCATACTTGCGAGCCGCTGGTAGGGAAGACTGGATTATCATTACTTTTACTTTGGTTTTTATTTTTGTTTTTCAATATGTCTCCCAAGTAACGGATTTCGATTTCAATCCCTTAATCAAGAGACAAAAACCAGACGAAACCACCTGTCCTCCACAGGTACTATAGAACAGTGGGACTTCTTCTCCATTCGGGTTTAATTTCTACTATTGTCGTCTTTATTCGGCTTTACCACCCGAAAGCTTGCCCCTTGTAAACTGGAGGCGAGGACGGACAAAAAGCCGGGAAAAGAAGTAAAAAAGAAGCCTTACCGCTATAACCGTCCATCTGCAAAAATAATAAATACCTCAAGGGCAGCTTAAGTAAATAATAATGTTTCCGCGGACACGAGACGCTCAGATTGCCACTTGAGCCGTCCTTTAGTACTCCGCGCCGCCGAGTCCCGCCCCATAATTCCCCTTCTCCATCGGTGAGGGGAAGTTGAGCTACCTGTAGCTGTACCTGCTTTGTGCGTATTCCAGATGTTTTCTAGAATTTTTCTTACTTCTTGACCCATGGTTGGAGTGATACACAATAGCCCTAATATTCACACCGAATTGTAAGATGACCTTTTGGAAGTTTACCTAGGTACTTAAGCAAAAGAGTTAATCAATTGATTAATGACCACGCGACCGGCAGCCCGATAGGCACAGACTACCTACGTCATAGGGCTTATCGCAATAATTGCCATCATCATGTCGTCCAACGAAGCCCTAATTTTATGTTGTGCAAACTCTGAAAAGGATCGAAATGCCCGATTCGGCTAGATCCGATTTTCCTTGGGCCAACCATATGCCCTCTATCCCTGCTGACTCATCGTGCCCTATTCTCCTGATTCTCAGTACATTTCAGTCTGTATCTTCTACCTGCACTTGGATAGACGTTAGGTAGATCCCGTAGATTCTCTACTTTACTGTGTATACTATCTCTCTCCTCCTCCTGTACTTTTCTCTATATTCATTCAACAACCCAATATCATAATCATAATGCCAACATCCAATTGATACAGTACAAACTGGGCGATCTGTCATGACTAGCTAGCTCCATACCAGTTAGGGCTAAAATATTCAACCGAATCCGAATGGTTAAATCCAGGGACCTCGCTCCACTTACGTACACCAGCCGATCGCTGCCAAGTATGTGATCCGATGATGAGCTGGTGAGGCATTTTTCCTGTTTCCGTCTCTTTCTCCCTCTCTCCCCGTCTGTTCTTTTCTCTTGCCTCCCGGTGACACAGCCAAGCTATTCCCAGTTGATTCAATACTCTACCAACCTGGATGAAAGTCGCTGAGTTTGTTTTCAATGGTGACCAGCCGAGAAGAAATGAGAAGAGGGAAATAACCTATCGACTCGACGTCACTGTTGAAAGACAGACTAGTCTATGCTAGTCTCACTAGTATGCCTATAATTCCATCGAGTTCATGTTAGTCTAGGCTAGTCTGTCTGATATTGTGGATAAAAATCCATTGCTCCGCAGTTTATATATTCTAGTAACGACACACGGTGTATATATTAATCCGCGTTATTTCTTCTCGTGTCTCACTTGTTCTCGATACCTTACTACCCTGGTATGATAATTATCCGAATAACTGGCTTTCTGTACCCGGTTCACCTAATAACTTGCCTCGGTACCCTTGATAGGGCAGATAAAACCTTGAATGTTACATCCATTAACCTGACTTCCCACCGTAACCCAATGAACTGAGCAGAATACTAGTAGCACAGTAAGCCGACCGTCCGAGAACGGCCCGACATCCATCGCCCATCATCCACCTTACATCACGTCAAATTCCAAACTCAATCTAATAATCGTTCTTGCCACTTGAAAATCCTTCATCGTTGAGATCCCGATGAATAGACTATGTATGATACGTATATCCCTAGGTGTAATCGGACCAACAGGAGGGAAGCAACGGCATCGGCACCGGCACGTCGGGATCTGTTCTCGAAATTTCCCTTTTCTTTGGTTCTTACTGGGAACAAGCACGTGGTGTCTCTTGTTCCATGGTTGACTTGATCGAACTACGCGTAGTGGTCTATATTTTAGTCGATTGGGTTAGGGATCATTTGATTAATATTGAGGAGTTTCGTATGTGTTTCACTCTGAGCCTTATAGAGAGAGACATACAATACGCTGGGGTGCAGTTTTATATCTCTGGTCCGTTAGTCATAGCTGTATACCTCTACAGGTGTTGGATTAAGATTTATCTTGTTTTTCTGGATTCTCGTCATGGGGGTGTCATATGGATGATATTAACAGGCGAGCCGCTGTTAGTTGTTTAAATTGTAATTTCTATAGTGTAAATTCGACTCAAAAAGTTCGACAAGGATATATGAGATATGCATCAATGTCGTGTTTATATTAGTATGCTACTTTGTTATCGAGTAAATATGTCGATATATATTCTTGACCAGACAGGATAGAGATTCAAATATATATACTTCGTCATCCACCCATCAACAGAACTATATACAGGCAAGAGTGCTTATTATTAAAGCCTGCCTTGTCCCAGTCTTTTCAGGAAATTAATTATTATACATTTTTATATACATGATTGAAAATTCGAGATAAATCCTGGTATACTCGACCATGATGCTATCTACAACCCCAATCAACTAATCAAATCGAATCAATCAACTAATCACCTTCCGATCATGTCCATCCCTCCCTTAGGTACAGCCTGTCTAATGAATATACTGTGGAAATAATGTATTTCTTACATTACAGCTCAGCCCACAGCATACCAGAGACGAGGAAATACGGCTCGGCTCGGCAGGGATAAACAAACAAACAACCGAATTCACACTCTAAGAATGCATGCATGCATCATACCTAAATAAAGAAAAGAGGATCATCAGGTACTACTACTATCCCTTGCGTCGATCCTCCTTGGCTTTAATAGTTTACTTTGTTTCTGGCAGTTAGCTGCCTCTCTGGGTGGGATTATAATCACGAGGGGCTATGCAAACTTGTAAAATATGGATAGACAATCGACGATATCAATTATTGTTGTTATTTTGCTTGGAGGACGAGGTACTGGTTGTTCTGCCAAGTTGATCATCCGTACATCAGGGGCTGTGTTATGCCTTGTTAACGAGAACAATTCTGCCTAGACATAGCAAAAATAGATAGTACAGAAGCAGTATGTCTCGGCAGTCTTACTATCAAATGAAAACTGGCGGTTTAGAGTGTTATCAACTTGGCAAATGTCAATCGGTAGGGGGATCTTCATTGCCCGCTATAAACCGTCAATGAACAAGCCGCTACCCCAGATTGAAATTAATTACTAGTTGAACTTATAAACAAACCCCTGCATTCGTCCCCGGATTATTGGCTTGGCGTGGGCTGTGATAATGGAAGAATGAAGCGCGATTGACGGGCTTGTTGTTCTTGGAAGGGGGAGGGAGAATAGTGCCAGTGATTTGTTGGAGATAAGAGGAAGGATTTCGATGTTAGGGGGGTTTATGATAGTGTAAGATACTCAGTCATTTTACTCTCTTCATATCAGATCATCCCATTCGCAATTTTATACCAAACCAAGTACTCCAACTCACTCTTTCTGTTTCTCTGGCAAAAACAACCTAACATGGACCCCTTTTCCAGGTGTGCCCACAATCTCCGCCTTATGGAACTGCTCCTCCCACTTCCCTACATACTCGAGCCGCTGATATCGTTGCAAAATCCTCACGATCGTAAACCCAATCTCAGCAAGCGCAAAGTTCTGCCCAATACAGATCCGCGGACCCCCATTGAACGGGACATAATGCCATGCCTTCGGCGTCCATTGCTCCCACCGCTCTGGTGAAAAGACACCTGGATCCGCGAATGTTTCCGAAGTTGGAGGATATAGGTCTGCCCGGCGCTGCATGGCGAGGGTAGAGTATAGGACGACGTCCCCTTTTAGTACAGTGATTGGTAAGTCGCCGTTGGGGCCTCCTCCCGTCGGTAGTGTTGTGTCTGCGAGGGCGGTCCGTATGTTGTATGGGACGGCTGGGTAGAGACGAAGTGTTTCGTTGATTGTGTAGCAGAGGTAGGGCATGTTTTTCAAATCCTCGTAGGTTGGGCAACGGATTGGGCCTACTCGGTTAAGAATTTCCGTTCGTAGTTTGGCGTAGATTTCGGGGTAGTTGGATAGTTCGTAGAAGGCCCAGGATAGTGTAGCGGCGGTGGTGTCTCTACCTGCGAGTAAGACGGAAACCACCTGGTCACGGATGACTTGGGGATCTCGTGTATAGCTGGCTAGAGCGTGAAGGAAGGTGAATGATTTCTCTGACTTACGCTTTTCCAGCTCTTCGACAGGTAATGCCAGTGCGCTATGGACGAATGGAAGGACAAATCCATCAATGATTTTGATTCCTCGATTGTATGTCCCTCGAGGATACAGGTGATGCGCCGGACTATAACACGTTAGTCGAGTTATTAACTTGATCAAGGATATCCCACCCGATCAGCGTCAACATCATCTGGATTCGCTGGACATCAGCGAAAGCCTGCACAAATTGGGCTTGCGGATTCTCCAAGCTATTAATTCCCTTCCCAAGAAGGAACTCCGTCGTGACATCTAGTGTCATCCGATAGAAAAGGTCCATAAGATCAACTGGCTCACCAGAATCTCCCAGGAGATCTATCATAGTCTGCACCTTCCGGTCAAATATCTCAAGATCACTAATTCGATCCCTGATAAACATCGGCCGTATAAGGGCACGACTCTCCGACCACTGCTTCCCATCTGTAGTGAAAATGCTGTCACCTAGGAAGGGTTTCCAAAGATCATGAAACGTGGGACCCTTTCCATAATCTGCAAAATTTCCGGTCAACACGGCTTTGATATGATCCGGCTCACGAGTTGTGAAGGCTCTTAGCGTTCCCCAGGGATTATCCTCCACGCAGTTCGGGCATGCCTTCGTTGCATATTGGAAAACAGAGTTGAATAACTCCAGTAGCCGGTTCTCATTCTGTGCCTTGGCGGATTCCAAAATAAAATATACTGCTTTGGTAACTTTTAGCAATCAAGTCTTGTAGTATTAGGTAGGTCAACAAGCTATCCACGTACACGAGAATATGTTATTTGGCATTCGCGGAGCATAAACTCCCCCACGTCGGTTGACTCGGAGATCATAAAGAAACAGTCGAAAAGATCGAAATAATACAATAAAAGCTATGATTCCGACTGCCGCAGACGCCGGCGTAAAAAGTAAATCCAAATAGGCCATTGTTAGTTTTGGAGTCTGGGCAACATTGGACATAGGAAATCAACCTGCCCGCATCTTCCTAGTCATCTCCGCTCGAGACCTCATGTGAATTACCCTCGGCATAAGCTGAGATGTTCGCGTCTTTGTGGCAGTAATCTAGCTCGAAACCAAAGGCGATCTCATTGGATGATCAAGAAGGATCTTGGTAGCGTGAGGAGAACCCTGCGATATGTAGGCAACTAGTATCTGATTGCGCGGGATCGTTGGGAATGGAGTGTTCCACACCACCACTTTATTCGAGTGCTGAGGGATCTATGGGAGTACTCCATATTACAGGTCTGGACTTTGGCATTAAGGCTAAGTGCTTGCCTGAGCTTACCGGCCTTTCGTGTGGGAGATCGAAGTAGTTGGTAGTAGTTATGCTGCTACTTTTACGCCATGTTAGCATGGGGGAGTTCTATATATTTGCAAGCCGTATTCTCAGATCTTGTATCTAGAGATAAGAAGAAAACAATGAGCCCTTTCTCGCATTTTCACGTGGATCCATAAGGTGCTTAGCTGCTGGCCGACGCCACCGCTTCAATCAAGCAGACTTGCTGAGAAAACGTAAGCTAGATCAGGCTTGCCGTTGAGCTGTCGGATAAGTGCCAATCATCAAATTCTCTTTCTTTCGGAAAAAGCAGCCAAATGTCAATGCTGATACGATTCTAAGTAGCAACGACCGACCATCCGGTTTCTCTTCGCGTTTGAGTTCAGTTGTACCATCCGGTGCGAGATAGACATGGTGATCTCTAGGCAGATAACGACCTGGACACCATATATTCCATAGAACAGAATTAAAAAGCATTAATGTTGCTTCGAAGACATAGAAGAACCATTCATACCGCAAGATTGGGCTCAGAGTCCTAAGTGCATCGAGGTCTCCAAGGTCGATCTTCGTGTTGCCCAAGTGTTCTACAAGGCGGTAGACGCAACGGATCAGAATCAATGACATGCTAATGTACAGGATAACCAGGAGAGTCAAGATTGCTTTAGCTTGTATATTGACTTGATTGCATCGCCGATGGAAAGTCGACGCGAGCGAGACGAAAGTGATGATGACGACGAGCTGAATCACCAACGCGGATATCGTTAAGCGTCTTCCAAGTTCTTGCTGATTTGGAGATGCGGAAGGTTTTGAGGAGAGTGACACGCCTAAAGCATTGATGGTCTCGACGAGAGCCATTAGAGCACCGAACGTGGAACGGACTTTGCCAGGCGATAGTGGAGAAAGGTATGGTACATAGTAGAATATTCGACCGAGGACGTGATAGTTAGCAAGTTCGAGGAGTGGACTGTAAAGTAACGCAGTTAGCGCCCAGATTAAATGCTCTATGTCAGGTGTTACGCACGGGCATATGTAAATAAAGACCTGGCTAAGAACGTAAATAATCAAGTTCTCAGTGTTGCTGTACGAATAGTTGAAAGCTCCATATTCTCGCAAAGCGTAACCAACAGTAAACACCACTGCACAGAATGGATGTAGCCAGATAAGTTTGAAGCATTTATAGTGACTGACAAGGGTTTTAGGCCTGACCCAGTATGAAAGGCAGTGATATACTTACAAACATTGCCAGATATGACCAGTTGCCGAGGCTGCGAAAGCCACAGTAAAGAAGATAGGTGCTACCTTGTTAGGAACATACACATAAAGGCTTCCTGGGACTATAATATGTCAATAATAATCCCGCAAGCAGGTATTTAAAAGACTTACCAGGCTGACCGTCTTCCATATTAGTGAGTTGAGAATCCCAGACAAAGGGCAACCACAAAATGGCAGATTTCTTGGTCTATTGAAACAGTATCTTGTTAAATAAAGTATGGTGCTACCCTCGCAGGCTCCCAAAAGTATTTGAAGAACAGCGAAGGCAGCAGCTGATGTTTTATATAGAAAATCATAGCCAGTGCTTCTCCGTATAAACATGAGTTCAACGCTGGCTTCGGGGCAGTCCTTTACCAGTTAGAATTCAGCTTTCGTGGTATGTCTCTCGGAATATGCCGAATACGCGTGTTAGTTAATCAAGATGCATATAAGCCATAGAGCTAGGCCAACTAGAGTAAGCGCTAGTTAGGGTCTAAGGCATCCTCCAAATGCATGCGTCTGGTTGAATTGTAACACGCGTATTTCATTACAATCCCAAACTAGAACGTCGTTCGCTTTCTCATTCAGTATGTTTCGTCGCAGCCACAAGAAGTCTCGAACCGGTTGTCTGCAGTGGTGAGTCGAGCGATTTAGAAAGAGTTAGCATTTACTGATCTTTTCCAACAGTAAGCAGCGACACGTCAAGGTATGTTCTTTAATGGGATAGTCTTCTCCCAAGACTAAACTCAAGTGTTCCAAATATCAGTGCGATGAAGGTCGCCCCATGTGCCTCATGTGCACTATGTCTGGACGGGTCTGCAGTTATGCATCCGGATCGGAAGGTCCGGCAATCTCAGATGCGCCTTCTCATAAGTCGACCGGAAATCCAGATAATACAAGCAGTCAGGATAGTGTTACCATACCAGATATCAGCACATTGACTGTAGCCCCCCTGTCCTACGTTGATGACCAATATGCAGCCTTTGAAGAAGCCATCAACTTCAACCACATGGAACTTATTATCCATTTGACTACCAACAAGGAGATGTTCAGCCTGGGTGGATTCGACTCTAACCCTTCTAGTTTCTCCCTTGCTCTTAAAACAGGCCTGGAATCTCCATATCTCTTATATCAACTGCTTGCCTTCTCCGCTCGCCACTTAGCATTTCTGCATCCAAATCGATTCGAATCATACCTCCACCAAGCAATCAGTCTACAAACGTGCGCCGTATCGCTCTTCAACGCCTCGAAAGTCAAGCTCAGCCAATCCAGCAGCGTTGCTATTCTCCTATTCTCGACAATCCTGGGACACCACCTCCTCGCAGACACACTTGCCAAGCGAGAGTCTCACGAGCTAGAGGCATTTATCGCCCACTACACGCAGTGTGTCGAGATGCATAGAGGAATCTACACCATTGCCACTACCGCATGGCCATTGTTGATGGAGTCTGAGCTCAAGCGTATTCTCCAACGGAGCTCGGAGTTCACGTCGCGAGCACCGAAAGGTAACCATTGCCAGCGGATCAGGGAATTGATAGACAGCACGGACAGGCTACGAGAGGAAGACAAGGCGGCGTGTCGGTTGGCTATTAGGTACCTGCAGATCGGGTTCGATGCGGTACTAGCGCCAGGGGAGGAACAGGAACCGGATATCCAATACCAGATGCTCTTTTTGTGGACGGTATTGGTGCCGCGTGAGTTCACGAGTTTGTTGGCGGCTTTTCTGCCAGAACCTTTGGTGCTGCTGGCTTATTATGCGTTATTGCTGCATTACGGGTGGAATATGTGGCAGGTTGGCGATGCAGGGTTGTATATATTGGACATGATTGTAGACTATCTTGGCCCTGAATGGGCTTATTGGCTTGAATATCCGTCAGAAAAGATGGGTAAGGATCTCAAATGATCCGACTTGATAATGGAGCTCCTAGGGACCTTTTCGCTCTGCTACTCCGAAATTCAAGGTTGATTGTGTACATAAATGATAGACTGTATCGACGGATAGTAATCCTTTGATAGTACTATCGCCTTCAAAATGTGATCTTAATACCCACAGTGCAAGGAACAAGTGTCCCAGGCATGTGTTTCTCAATTGTAAATTTGGCTCGCCAGCCTGTACAATGACCAGGCAAAAGAACCGCCGGATCTAGCCGTTTGAGGTCTTTGACTGTACTTTCTATTTGCTCGTGCTCACCAGTAGCAAGATGAAAGCCTCCGATGACAGCATGAAGGGGTACTGATCCTTGCAAAAAGTTGACCGCATGTTTCGAGGCGTTGACGACACCAGCATGACTACAAGCGGTAAACATAACAATCCCCTTACCTTTTTCGACGGCGTCAGTTAAAAGTACAGAGTCGGGCTGAAACGGAACCCTAGACAAGGTTGCAGCATCAAGATGGACCACGTACCTCTCAGATTACACATGAGAAATCGCTCATCGGCAATAGTCTCATCAGAAACCCAGTCGCTCTCATTGCGTTCATAGCGCATCGCGCCTTTGAGACCGGTTTCATACGGCGTTAGACGAGGGATTTCCCCTGATATTAGGAACATGTTGTCAAGAACTGTATGAGTTTTATCTTGTTTATAAATGGTGGCTCCAGCTGCTTCTAGTTCCTCAAAAGTAGGGTCGGCTTCAAGAGAAACTATTTTCTCTCCAAGTGCAAATCCTCGATAGTCCGGACGGGCAGGATGAACATCCGCTATGACTCCTTTTTGGAGACCTTTGGCCTGTTTCGCGTTGTTGATCATGCGAATTGCTCGAAGAAGACCACCTGGTGTAATTAGTATTGTTGATTGTATAAGACGCAGAGTGCAGGCCTAAAGGATATACAAACCTGAATGATCGCGATGCCAATGGGATAGTTGAATTAGGTCTACGGAGCAAAGAGCAGGATGTAGACGTTTCACATTCCTCTCCCATGCTTCTTCTTCAGGACCTGCATCGAAGAGAACAGAGTGTTTAGTATTCCCTTTAGTTGCTGTCTGATGAATGCCTATTAGTCTCCACATCCGTATTCCTTCAACACTGCAAAATAATCTATTAGTGATAAATAAGGAAATACTTACCACAAGAATAGACAACCCATGAGCAGAACAGCAAATATCTTCCATCCGCACTTCTCGGCAAGCAAGACCCCGATCATCGACTTTATGTGGCGAACATTTGGCAAGAGAAGCCATCTGGCCAGAGACATGAACGGTGTCTGGGGCGATGGTTGACAAGGGATCTAACTCATTGTCGATGATAACGGTCGCCTCCAAAGAGTCAATTTCCACGAGATCATGACTAGACATATCGACATAGGGATGCGAGACTGAGAGAGAAGTCCCAAGTTGTTGAGGAGGCGTTGTTGACTTGAGCTGACGGGGGTGACGTGTTTGAATGCCTGGTTTCTGAGGCATATTTGGCGTTTTTCTAAGGTAGTTATACAGAAAGGGTTAGCATATTGCCGCCATACTACTCTACTCTATCAAATCTATCAAAGTACTGTACAAAGTACAATAGTGATCAGGAATGTGCGGTTTCTTCGTTTCCCACTTGGACTGAAACTATTAAGTGATGTTGCTTCGATAGAAATCCTAAACCCGAACTGAGAAACAATTTATTTAACTGATCGTTTGATCTCAAACCCTATGCATGTACTATCCAGAAGAAGGCCCTTCACTCCAAATTCCCGACTTCCCACCTCCCAAAATTGCATTCGGATCCAACAAGCCCTTCAGCCTACTCACAAACCTCCCAAAAATACCCCCATTAAAATCCCTCGTCCCAGCAACCCGATCCATATAGTCCACATGCGCCCGATACTCCATATAGCCTCTTTCCGCAGCATCACGCAGCAATCTATCACACAACTCACGCACGCGTTCTTCTTCAGAAAGTGCATAAATCACTAACTGAATAGCAATAACATGGCGCGGGAAGATATAAAAGTCAACAAAGTAGTCGAAATTTGCATCTTGTATTCGTTGCTTTGCGACCAAGTACCAGTCGAATAATTCTGCGCCTGAGGGAGGGATTACTGGTGAGACATCTATATGTCCGCCTGGTTCCTGACGAGTGTTGATGATGCTCAACGGAGATAGAGTCGGTACGCCGCTTAGAGGGATTATATCATGCTTCATGTCACTAGCGCGGAGATGTTTCCCTTTCTCACCGGGAACTTCTTTCGCCTCAATCCTAGCATCTGGGATAGTGTCATAGAGAACCCGCCGAACCGTTTCCAGTAAGGCAGGAAGCATTTCGACAGAACCATACAGCGAGAAATACGCCTTCCAAAACCCTATATCATATTCCCGGTGGATATTTTCGAGAACAGAATAAGGCACGCAGGAGTCGGGTTTCATGTATGGAGCTATTTTGGCCTGTACTTCTGGATTTTTGTCTGTGAGTGCTAGCCGGAAGATGTTGGCGACTGATACAGAAGTTAAGATTACAGATCGTCGCTGTAGATCTGAGAGAATGCTAACTAGAGGAGCCAGATCTTTTTCATTGCGGGCGACGACTTCGAGACTGGCGTATGCTTCAGGAGCGGGCGTTATATGGATGCCGAGTTTTGTAACCACCCCTAAAGTTTGATTGATTATTTAACTCTGTCTGTCTGCTGGTATACTACAGAATACAGGTTGGGTGAGGTGCTTACCAAGATTCGACTGAAAAAAGAGCCCGTCAACGCTCGGCCCAAACCCTCTTCCCATCCATCGTCAGCCCAATCCCTTCTCACGAGAAGGCAGATCTCACGTACCCCTTGTAAAGCGACCATGCTCTATTCCCACTCATAGCGCCAGATCCTGTCCTCAGTACCTCCCCATTCGGTAACACAACCTCCATCCCACACTGTGCCTGAGAATGCTCTCCACTAGGTGTATATCCAAACCCTCTGTCAAGTGTATTCCCAATCACAGAACCCCAGCCAACAGCGGGTGTTGATGGCCAGAGGCTTAATTCTCGTTGTTGGATCTCATCGTATAGATCAAAGAATGAAACGCCTGGCTCAACGATTGCGTAACCATGTTCAGGGTTTATTTCGGTTATCTGGTTCATTCGTTGGAGATCGAGGATTACGCTGTTCCTGACAATGGGGTTGGACCCGCCATAACTGAGTTGTTAGTTTAGTTCTTATAGAGAGAGCAAGAAAGGAGGGATGAGGATGAGAACGGGCAAGTACCCAAGATTCTTCCCTCTGGACACAGTCCATAGCGGTACATTGTACCTGTTAGCCAATTTCAGGATCTGCTGGACTTCTTCGACTCGACTGGGTCGGACAGCGCCGCTTGCGCGATTTTTGGTCGTTGGTGAGAAGGCGTCGCCGTAAAAATCTTGGGCATGGGGACCTGCGAGAGCGCCGTGTTCGGCTGTAACGGAGATATGGTCATTTCCTAGGAGGTTGGTAGCTTGGGTGAAGAACTCGGTTAGTTTTTCTGGGTCTATTGATACGGATTTAGGGTTGGCCATGGTGGTGCGTGACTAACTGGGAGAGAAAGGTAAGGAAGGAGTGTTGTTGATGTAGGGCTTTTTTCTTTATAGGTCGAGTTGAGGACTTGTTTCCCGGAGATACATGCCGAAGCCACTCGAGTTGTGATTATGAGGTCAATTATACACTAGGTTGGGATTGGATCTGGGCAGAGGCTACCATAATCTTCATGGTGGTGCATGGTATTACCTAGGTAGTAGGATCCTGCTTCCTATACTTTAACATATCATCTACGCCGTATGCGATACATTACGTCATTGGTATAGCCAACCCTCCTTCCATTCTGCATTCTTTCCTCCCAGAAACCGATCAAGATCTATCCAAAAGGAAAGCACTACCGGCAACTCCCAAAAGCACCCAATCCCCCTCCAACCACCTCTCCACAGCCACTCCTCCGTCGCTCCCTGGACCGACTCGTCTCCTTCCCTGACTGTTCCCTCTCATCCTGCACCTCCTTCAGCTTCCCTGTCCTAGCCAAATACGCCGCCCCGGTATCACTCCAAACGATATATTCCTGTACTTTCAATTTTCCTTTCTCTCCCCTCCCCAACATCCCTCCATCGCCATTCTGTTCTTCAGGGAAATCCTCCGCTATGCCAATCCGATAACAAAACATCTCATCCCAGGCCTGACCTGTTGATTTCCAGGTAAACCGCGCAGAACCACGTATTGAGATAGCCATGGTCTCCGTATCCACGATCCATTGGTCTTCCGGGTCGAGGGACATGTTTGAGATGGAAAGGTATTCCGAAAGGAGCTCGAAGTAGCGGCCTATACCGTCGCGACCGGTGAAAGTGCGGCCGAGGAATGGAGCAAACGATGGATGACCGTGTTCGTGGATTGTTGGGAGGGGGTTGTTGGTAAAGTATGTTAAGAGTTCTGAAATGGAAGAGCCGTCGGCGAAGGCGTTGCAGAGGGATTGTGCTGGGGCGAGGAGGGCTGTTCTTGTGTAGGGCATTCTGAGTAGTTTCTGGGGTTGTTGCGGTCAAGGCTTTATAGATGAGTGGTTTGATTGTTGCGAAGATGTTGTAGTTGTTGTATACGAGGCTGACCTAACCATGACGTATGATCGCATTCTAGAAGCAACAAAGTAAGCAATCTTATAAAATTGTAAATAAATCATTATCATCTAATCTGGCGCTGCCAGCATCATCCCCAAACTCCGCATCAATCAATCCCCGTAGCAATAATAGATATAAAACAAAGTAGAAAGATATAGCCCCATCCAGCGCCCTGACACCAATTACTGCCGCCACGACTTTCCGCAGTTCAAGCAGGTACAGAACAAAGTCATCGGTTCGTCTGCACTGCGTGTCTGGGCCTCGGTATACGTCACCTTGCGCTGTCCACACTTTCCGCACTGCAAACTCGTACTGATACTGCGTTCCGCCTGCGCAACCATGGCCTTGTCCATGTTCTCCTTCTGGATCTTCCGGTCCTGCTCGCGTTGTTCGGCGGATCGGAGCTCCTCGTGGGACATACGGACGAAATGATCCGGTTGTACCTCATTGCTTAGTACTCGAAGCCGAAGATTTGGATTGGACTTGTTCTTGAGGTTCTGGTAGAGACTGCGGATTTTAGTGCGGTATTGTTCTTTGGTTTCAGGGCCGAAGGCATTGAAGGCCGCCGCTTCAACAGATAATGCGGATGTGAGAATAACGCGCGGAGATTCGGTCGTGTTGAGACAGAGTCCGTCGTACATCAACCCGACGCAGCTATCGCGGATTTTGTTCGACAGCTGATTCATTTCCATTCCGTCCGCTTTCCACGACCTCTTGTCCGGTGGGACGGAAAGTTTCGAGGCTTTATCTGATGGAGTAGCAGCAGCCGGGGATGCTGTGCCATTCTGACTTGGTTTCGGAGATCCAGCTGGTTTCCCGGATGGCGATCCTGCTGCCTTCTGCTTGTTGACTTCGTTCCGCCACTTGGAGACGATTTCGCTCGATAACCGTGCGACTTCGGGCGCTTTGTGTTGTTTGAGCTTGTTGACGATGATGCCTACACGAGTAGACCTCAGAAGGTCTTCAGTGGCCTTCACCCCTTGCTGCAATTCCTTGAGGATGGTGACAATGGTGGAGGAAGGCTCATTCTGTCCAGCAGCCTTTGCCAAGGCTTTTGACTTCAGTTCGATCTCTTTGGCATCCATAGCCATGGTGATTCTTCATGGGAGAGTTGGTTCCTTTGGGTTCAATTCACCGCACGTCTAACAAAGTGGTCTAGAGCCGAGTAAATGACGCTGGTGTATATCGGAAAGAGGTGGGAGCAGTAACGACAGAAACTGGCCTGTCAGAATCATTCAGATCAGCAACTGTCTTCCACACCAGATGTAAAAGTAGCAAGAAACACGAGTGAAACAGAATGATCCATCCAGGGAAGTAATTCGAAACCCGGCAAGCCACCTGAAAGCGAATTTATATACTCGACGGCAGTCGCAAACGATATCCGAGGACACCCAGCGTAAAATGACCTTCATTCGACCAGGCAAACAAGGCCGCTTGGAGGGGAGTTGATCGCACGTGTCCACATTCCCAACTCGCACGAGGGAAGCTCGGAATTGTAAATATCATTTCCTCCAACTATACAGCAGTGCGCCTGGTATTCTAGAATCATAATGGGGGAAACAGAAGAGAAATAGAAATGCGACAAAGAGGGGGGTCGGAGATCTGCGACTTACATCCAATCCGGCGCAAGTGCTGGCTGGAGCTTGGAAGGAAGTATAGGATGAGATACAATGAAAGTGGAATTTGACGAAGGAGAAGAGGAAGAATATCGACAAGAAAAAGCGACAGAAACCAGAGGGGATAAGGGCGGGAGGATGGGGGGAGTACAAGGAAGAGAGGATGAAAAGGTCAATTGAATTGAAGAGAAGAAAAACGAAAGAGAAGCAGGACTTTGAAGTTCCGCTCCGCGCCAAGAAAATTCCCCAACAAAGACCTTGTGTTACTCTTTGGATTCTATACAATCACTCCTATCCTATCCTATCCTCTTTACTCGATTATTGACAATTGATTCTATCATAACAATACAATGCAAATACTTCAACTAACAAACAAACTGACAAATAGGACCCCAAGACCGCCTGTAGAAGTACCTCATCGCCCTGTCAGTACTATGAGTACTATGACAGGAGATATCGTACTTCTTCTACATTGGCGATAGTGAAGTTAGGAAGGTTCCTAGCAGTTATCAATGACTAGTATGAGTTCGGCAAGTCCGCCATTTCTTTGTCCAGATTTTTAAGTTCACCTTCTTTTGCGGAGAAAGAAAATCTTAAGATTCGATCGAATCTGATTCTCTCCCTCAGCGACCTCTCAACTATCGAAACACTTTTTGGCTTTTCTCATTGCGCTACCTTTGCATACGCACCGGTGAATATGATGGGTGGGACTCTAGTTTGTTCGAAACATTGTTATCAACACCTATAGGGACTTCCCCGGCCGTTGGAGCGCCAAAAAAAAAAAGACTCGGAATAACATTGTCAACCGGCGAAATGGAAGGGCGCCAGTCTGTAGTGCTCGGAGTTTCTATCAGCGCCTTCGTCCTCGCGAGTCTTTTCGTTGCGCTTCGATTTATCTCTCGCATATTAATAGTAAGGAAGGTGGTGCTCCATGATTACTTGATGCTGATCGCATGGGTACATAGTCCTGTCCGGTGTTTTTTTATGAGGCATTTATATCTAACACTTGTCCAGGTGATCGACTTTGGGTTCTCGTTTTCATTGTTTTATGCAACTAGCAAAGGCCTCGGCCTGCATACTCATGATATCCTGGCCCAAAATAGATCCGCCCTTAATCGCGCTAACTATACCTTCACCGTGCTCTATGTGTGTTTCCTCCCCTCTACGATGGAAGAAGAAAATCTGAGTGTCTGTTCCCTAGAATCCTGCGTTGATGGCCGTGAAAACATCGATCCTTGTGTTCTACTTGATATTAACGCAAGGCGAGAAGGTCTTCCGATGGGCTAACTATGCAACATTGCTGGTCACGAACCTAGCGGGCCTCGCCTTGACTCTTGTTTATATCTTCCAATGTAACCCAGTCGGCGCCGGTTTCCCTTCAACCATTCCACCTGGCGCCGAGTGTATCGATATTGTGACACTTTATCTCTCCTCCCCCGTGAACATCATAACCGATCTCGCTATCCTCTTTCTCCCAATGCCGATTTTGACCAAGATGCGCCTACCCAGGCGACAGAAGACGATTCTAGTTATCACTTTCGGCTTCGGTTTCTTCACTATTGTAGCAGATGTAGTCAGGATTGCGTTTCTCCAGCAAGCGGCTACTTCTAGGCGGTTGGGAGCCGACGCAGTCCACATTTCGGACAATTCATCTCTTGGTTTTAGCTGTATGACCTTTTCGATTGCCTCTTACTCGTTCTCTGTGTAGACATGTTAACCTTCCTAACCTCCTACAGGGTATGCGATGCGTCGCTGTCTTTCATGTGGTCCGCCGTCGAAGTCAACGTATGATAATCTGTGTTGCGTTCCGACCATTAAGCCGCTCGTTGCCCGCCTGCTACCGAAGCTTCTTAGGGATATTGATGAAGCTTCCATTGGTAGGAACAGTCTGCCTAGGCCAGGCGAAAGTCCTGTGGCGGAGCGCCCCCCATCTGCTAACCGGCGCAGTACTTCATTCAGTTCCAGAAGGCGAGGTTCGACGGGGTTCATACGCATATTGGATGTTGTGGCTTGTCCAAGCACCAGAACCATCGATACAGACCCCAACACGGCTCATATCGACCCTCCTAATCCGCGCGAGAGAACGTTCTTTGATTTTGTCAATATGAGATCTCCTGATAAAATGCTCAAGCTAACCAATAAGGAGTCCATAACTCCCAACGCACTCATCACTCTGCTCTTCTTTCTGTGGGGTTTCGCATACGGGTTTCTGGGCATTCTTAATGAGTTCAAGATGTATTGTCCAGCTTAACGCCTGGCAGTCTATGGGGCTCCACGGCGCCTACTTTGGTGGATACGCCGTTGGCCCACTGATCATCGGTTGGGCGGTGTTGACACGCTGGGGATTTAAATCCACTTTCATTGTCGGACTGTGTATCTACGGCCTTGGGGCTCTTATTTTCTGGCCATCGGCTGTTCTCACGTCCTTTGTCGCATTCACAATATCAAACTTCATTGTGGGCTGTGGTCTTGGTGTCTTGGAAACAGCGGCAAACCCATTTATTTCTCTCTGTGGACCCTCCGAGTATGCAGAGATCCGGCTTAATGTTTCTCAAGGGGTGCAGGCCATCGCAAGTGTGGTGTCGCCACTCTTGGCTCAGAAGGTGCTTTTCAAAGATGTCAGAGACGTCCCATCCCTGGTGAACGTTCAATGGACGTACCTTGGGATTGCCTTATTTGACGTCCTCCTCGCCGTGGCTTTCTACTATGTACCGGTTCCAGAGGCATCGGATGAGGATCTGCAAGAATTAGCTGACCAACGGCAAGAGGCCAATATGACGAAGGTAACCGGGATTCCGATCGTCTGGCTGACTCTTGCATTGGGGGTGTCGTCCCAGTTCTTCTACGTTGCCGGACAGGAAGCCCTATCCACAAGTCTGGAGTCATTTGTGAGCGCTACTCGCCCTAGATCTTGGCTCACTCCATTCGATTTCCTGACCGTTGGTCATACGGTTTTTGCTGTGGGCCGTTTTCTAACTGCCTTCGCACAACTTTTTTTGAAACCACGCTGGACTTTGCTGATCTCATATATTGGCATGATCGTCTTCTCAGTCCTTTCTATGAGAACAACTGGCTCAGCCGCAGTAGCTATGTCTATGATGATCTATCTATTTGAGAGTGGCGCGTTCAGCACCATCTTTGCCCTTTCACTACGTGGGACTGGTCGACACACCAAACTCGCCGCTTCTCTCCTGGCCAGTGCTATCAGCGGCGGTGTTTACTTTCCCTTTGCACAGCAAGCGGCACGACTCGCTCACGGAGAATCATTTCCATTTGTCATATTTGTGGCGCTCTTCAGCGCCGGTGCCATTTTCCCATTATATTGAACTTAGTACCAGCTGCCAAAAACCAGGTCGATCCAATAGTACCACAAAAGTGTCTTCTATGCTATTGTCGTCGCAGGCGTGTCGCTCGTGACCCCATTCTACGTGAAAAGGCAAGCCAATCGATTGGTGGTGTCACATCAGCTCACTGTCGCAGCGTGATTACTGATCCGGTACCGAACATCACAATTACGGAGGAGACCCATTCGAGCACAGAAAGCCGGGGTCTTCAGGGGCGTAGTCCCTGTGGTGGCAACTGAGGAAACCAAGAAATACTGTTGTACGCCATAATATACGAACACTACGGCATTCCCATTTCTTTAGTGCCGAGTGTTTAAACGCACATCCCGTGCGTTGGGCCTCCTATCGGTCGCCCTGACCAGGTAAATTAGAGGAACACTCACGCGGTCAGTCACCAATTATCGGGGTTGGTATTCCCGTACATTGGAGACCGATGAGGGAGAAAGGCAATCTCGGGCTGTTTCTGTCGCTGGCTTCTGGTGGCGTCCAGGATGCAGGTGAACAAATTCAAAATCTCGCCCGATTCCTCGACCAACGCGTAGGTGGGAAGGTTCGGTGCAGAGAGCGGTGGCGCGCTTTTGATAAGGTTTCAAAAAGAGCGATTACCAGTAACGATTTTAATGAAATCGTTAAAGAAATTCCAGAGGCGGATTGCTTTAGGCTTCCCGTTATATTTTTTGACTAAAGCAGTATTAGATACTTGGAGAGTGCATCGCTGTGATATCTCAAAACCTAGTCGTACTTTGTGTTTCTACAAGTTTTAGAAGCCAAGAGACCACAGAGTACTAATGGATAAAATTCACAGTTACTTGAGTTTTGTCCGGAAGACAAGCTGAACGAGGAGTAATTGCACCGAGGAAGGCCCACGCGGAGGGAACCTGAACTATCATTCAAATGTGTCGCCGGTAAGGTTACTGGCCATGGCCTTTATCGCTAGGTGGCGGAAATCAGGGATCGCAGGGGCCTACGAGAGTGGTGTACAAACACGCCATTACGGCATAAAGGTATACAGAACTCTCCTCTTCATAAACATTCACTTTTGACCTCCTGATGGCAGGATTCGGTCCGGAGTCGACGTGGCTGAATCAGTCCAGTATAAACAAACCCCGATAATCCTACAAACAACGTATTCGGGATCCTGATCCATGGTGGTTGGCTTGCCACAGTCTCCTTTGACTTGGGACTTGGGAATCGACTGTCCTAGAAAGGGACCCGGTGAAGCGGTGTATGCTCGAAAGTAGGAAAGCCTTGGTCGTGTACGTGGTCTTCAGTATTACTTTTCCTCCAAAAGTATGATTGCCACCCACCATTCCCGAGTATATCTTGAATATTGCGTTCAGTGCCTCTAAACTCTCAAATGCCACAAGCTTCCTTGGTAGAAAATAATCGCGCAGATGATTTGTGGAACAAGTCTATAGCCCGCCCGAATTGGGTCAGCTGCAGGTTATGGTGCTGACGAAAGTTCACGAACAAGGATTCTGGAAGAACTTTGGCTGCAAGGTTGACGGGAAAGTTTACCACTGAAAAACCTTTGGCTGGACTGGTGCGAATGGAATGCGGAAGGGTGCCAAATAGGGTTTGGCCGTTTTCCAGACGGTGCATCGACATGGTCATGGAAAAAATGTAGAGATCTTCCTACATCCTGTTCGATACAGCAGTACACTGGGAACCAAGCATATATAAAGCACCCCTTTCCCTCCGGCCGTCGACTATGTTATAGTCACTTTCACTCGATTTTCTTTTTTACTATTTAATCTGTGCCTCGTTAACCAGCTGCGTTATGGCTGACTCTAAAGATCCTGAGGGCGTCTATGGCCATAGTGAGGTCATGGAGACCATCGCGGACAACAAGGACGATTACGCCGAGCACACTGAAGCTGACATGGATGCTGAGCTTTAGGTATTCGAACGTGAACTCCGGGCGAATCCAGTCTCCGGTCGTTTTCAGTTCGCCTTTTCGAATCCCGCTATTTTTACTTATGTCCTTGTTGCGTTCGCATCCATGGGTGGCCTCCTGTCTGGACTGGACCAGTCGCTTATTAGCGGCGCCAATTTGTACATGCCCGGAAACCTCAAATTAAATGCCAACCAGGCTAGCTTGGTCAACTCGGGCATGCCGTTGGGTGCCGTTGCGGGTGCGCTGATCTTGTCGCCCATAAACGAGTATTTGGGCCGTCGCATGGCTATCATTGTCTCTTGCATCTTCTACACTATCGGTGCGGCATTGGAGGCAGGTGCGATCAACTTCCCTATGATGATATCTGGGCGTCTAATACTGTATGTTCTTTTGTCCTCTGGGCACGCTTTTACTCGCCCCAAGCGGAATCACTAATCAACCTTTCCCTCATTACAGTTGCTGCGGGCTTGGAATTGAAGGAGGTACGGTCCCGATTTACGTTGCAGAGTCAGTGCCCAGAAAGATTCGGGGAAACTTGGTCTCCCTGTATCAATTCAACATTGCCTTGGGCGAGGTTATCGGCTATGCAGTGGCCGCCATCTTCGTTAGCGTCCCAGGTAACTGGCGCTATATCCTAGGCTCGTCGCTCCTCTTCTCGACAATCCTCTTCATTGGCATGCTTTTCTTACCCGAGTCCCCTCGCTACTTGATGCACCGAAACCGCGAGCTCGAGTCTTATGCTGTGTGGAAACGTATTCGAGGCTTTAGTGACTACAGCTCAAAAGAAGAATTTCTAGACATGCGCCAGGTGGTTGGGAGTGAAAATACGCATCTGCAGTCTTCGAAAAGATTTGCATGGACGGAGCTCCTCACTGACCCTCGATCCCGCCGTGCCCTTGTCTATGCTAATATCATGGTCTTCCTCGGACAATTTACAGGTGTTAGCGCCATTATGTATTACATGGGCGTCCTTATGAGTAAAATGAACTTTACTAACAAGGACTCGGTTTTTATGTCGCTTGTTGGCGGCGGTTCGCTTCTCCTCGGTACTATTCCGGCAGTGTTATATATGGAGAGGTTCGGCCGTCGGTTCTGGGCAAATACCATGCTTCCAGGGTTCTTTATCGGCTTAGTCCTCGTTGGTGTAGGATACAGGATTCCCTATGAAACCCACCCCCATGCCGCCACGGGAGTATACCTGACCGGGATAATCCTTTACATGGGCTTTTTTGGTTCTTACGCGTAAGCTAACCCAGAGGGGCTGTCACTTCTATTCCCTTGTCGCTAACTTGCCCATGAAATAGGTGTCTTACTTGGGTAATTCCAAGAGAATCATTCGGTAACAAAACTCGATCGTACGGCATGACCACAGCAGATGCAAACCTTTTCCTCTGTTCTTTCATCGTCACTTATAACTTTACGCGCATGGTGAACTCCATGACCAAAATCGGCCTGACGCTAGGTTTCTATGGTGGAATTGCTGTCGTTGGGTGGTTCTACCAGATCAACTTCATGCCTGAGACCAAGAACAAGACTCTAGAGGAGATCGATGATATCTTCTCTAAACCAACTTCTGCTATCGTTAAGAGGAATATCAAGCAAACCACGGGTATTATTAAGGATCTCGTTTCTCTTCGCTGGGGAAAGGTTTTTGCTCCTTCTTGAATGTTTGGCTTTGTTTATCATTGGGGGCGTAGAATATAGTGTAGGGCATGGTATATGATACTTCGGGCACTCGACGCGGTATATTCCTGGGATTGGCAACTTTATATTTAACGTCGATATAAGATTAGAGCAATGCTAGTTTCTTGTAGCAAGAATAGACTCATTCACATCTAAGCCACTGGTTTGTTGAGGATCCGTGAAGTAGAATTAACATGAAAACTATGGGATGTTAGAGTTGAAATTGAAGGAATGCGCAGATAGGGTCAGAGAATTCTTTCCACCCACCGGTAAATTTGAATACTTGAACGAAATATTCAGGTGAGAGGACTGCACAATTTGGAAACGGAGACAGACGTTGCTCTGTACATCCAGTTAGATAGTGTCGCCTACGGCATTTACTGTAATTGGCGTTGAACTTCCAAATTACCACAGAGCATCCAGCAGCCCCGACTGATAGATACAAAAAAGGATATCTCCTTAAATGTTGCTGTATTAAGCAACGATCTTTCTATTCTCTACGCATTGTTTGCACTATACGTTAATACATAGTACCTATCTAGGGCAGGAACATATGGTCCTCAAACCAGAATGAGTGATTCAGCTCCTACACTGCAGATCTGTTCCCTCATCTACCGTGGTGTTTCCAGAAGATAGGCCTATAGTTTTCGTCAGCCTACCTAAGCCAGGAACTCGACGCATGGCTAGTCCGGCAGCAAAACCACTGCCCACAGACCAAAGTTCAGCTTGTTTCGTGACAAATGCCTTGATAAATTTTGCAAATCCAGGCATCGCGCTCATAGCGACAGTTACGTTATTCTCGACAGTTCTGTGCCTTTGAATTAGGTTCTCCCGGGTCGCATCGCTTTTGTCTCCTGTCGACACTTACATACAAACACCAACGCGAGAATCCTCCTAAGGATCATTATTGTCCATTTGATTGCGCAAAGTCAATCCGACCACACTTATAAAGATTCCTCTGATACATACGTGTATATATTTAGTCATTGCTCATTGTATTGGTGCCCAAAAGGGGAGGAAATCCAGGGCGCTTACATTAAAGCCATTGAACAGACAGAGACAACCTGCACCTGCTTTTTTCGAAGAAGGTGAAGTCTCCAGATTAGAGGAACTGGTAAGGAGAAGATGTACAAGTCCAGAAAAACAGCTAAAGCCCCCTGTATCACAGCACAAATGTTCAGGTCTCGAAGACTATATGTATAGACTTGGAGCCACGGCGGCCCAGCGTGAGGCGCAAGGCAGTATGATCCGAATATCAACTGTTGACGGGCACGCTTAGTTTCATCCGATAAAGGGGTTTTCGAAGCGCTTTACACCATGAATAGCCTCGTTTTTTAAGCGCTCGAGATAAAGCTTTTGTGCCGACAGGAAGAGCTAATTCTTGAATCACTTTATGATAAGGCATCCGGCGAGTTTGTTCAGACGAAGACATAAATTCAATAATCTTATCAACATCTTCATCAGAAAGCTTAGGACTTTGACCACGAGCTTTCTTAGGCGTGGCTTGATGAGATTGACACGTATATTGAACTTGACGATAAGTTATTTGAAGTTGTGAAGCAATTTGTTCGTAAGTAAAACCAGTATCTCGAAGGGTTAAAACACGAATTCGATTATCGCGATCAAGCCTTGCTGAATTACCCTGAGGCGGGGTAGTAGGACCGGTAGTAGGTAGTTGAGTGGATGGTGGTGTAGCCATAATAATAAAAAACGATACTTTTCTGTATACAGATGAGGTTGAAACTTTTAGCTTCATATAAAACTGATTAGGAAAGCGGTAAACGACGAATTTGACCGGCTGGAAGAATTCAAATCCCTGTAACCATCACCGAGGTCAACCATATTAGTTGAAAGCGAATAAGGGTCGAGTGTATGTCACTTATCGGAACATGAATGATCAAAATTAGCATGGGACGTTAAACCAGAAGACATACCAGTAATGATACCTGCTACCAAGCTGCCAAAGTAAAGCTATCTGATGCGGCATTAGATACGGCAATGCTCCATCACGGGACTGATATGAGGACTAGATCAATACTCCTCCTGTCTTGTAGTCGAAAAACCATGGGATCCAAGTGATCGGGATCAGGTCACTACACCAAGACCTGGTCAATCAAGTACCTAACAGCAGCTAGACTACTTGACCTTATGGGAAGCCACTCAAGGCCGCATGTTTCCAACGGCTTCAGTCCCATGGGGACGTAACCATGGCAAGATCTCCACTAGTATTCCACTGGAATGTGTCGATATCAGAATTCTGATCTCGTATTAGCCAAGTAGCCACGAGAAGCAGTTAGCAGTAGCACTAGGTAGAATACTAGCCAAACCGACAAAAGAATGCCAATAGCCTCGCAGGGAACAAGATCAATATTTGTAACTCTCTGGGGTCAGTCCATTTGTTTTCTTTCTCTATATACATTAAAAATCGGGGTAGAAGGTATGTGCTGCGTATAACTCGTAAAGTAAACAAAGTCAGGTCTATTTTCAAAAGCAAACCCTCCAAAAAAATGCAACGTCGTACTGCAGTTGGTATGTATGTAGTGTGTATGCACTCTCTTGGTAGGATGACGGGGTAATGTGCAGCATGCATGTATGTCTTAGGCGGCAGCGTAGTCGTACAAGGGCTTGTTGCCTAATGCCCCATGGAATTCGCTCATCCGGGGAAGGTTTCTTTGATAGGTGTTGGCCAGAGTCAGCCTGAAAACTGGAGTCGGCTTGTCAGGCGAATGTCTCATGTTTGGATGACATTGTAACGTTACAATGCCTTCTTGCCGGTTTGAACGTGTGTTGAGGAATTTACAGGGCAAATTCTGAAAGTGCAGGGAATCAAATCCAAGTTCATGACAGGCTTACAAGCCAGTCTTTCCTAATGTCTCCGCCAATTTGTCAACAGATGTATCTTCTTTCTGGGAGACCTTCTGGTCCTCGGCCTGAATGGTCTCCTTGAGGAGCTTATCAGCTTTGCGCTCATCTTCCTCTGATTCAGCTTCCTCTTCAACATCCTCATCTTCGGCCTCACTCTCCTCTTCTAGCTCATCCAATTCATCAATACCCCACATATCCTCGGGATCATCATCCTTTCCGTGCGCTTCTTTGCGCACTTCCAAAAGCTCACTCAGCTCGGTTATGCTTTCGTCGTCCTCGAGGAACTTGTTACCATTCAATTCAACGCGACGCAGCGCCGGAAGAGCTGTCTTAGCAGCATGAACAAGCTGCTTCACGCCTTCAGCGGTAATTTCATTGAACTGCAAGCGGAGTGTTTGGATTTTCTCATTCTTGCCAGCCGCAAGAGCCTGTGCGATCTTGACACCACCACGCTCGGAAAGTAGACAATCGCCGACACCGAGTTCGCGCAAAGACGTCAATCCGCCTAGAATCTCTGCCAGAGCTGTAGATCCCATGATAGTAAAGGTGTTGTCTTGCAGGTCGATCACTTCGATACCGGTAGCGTGGCGAAGGCCCTCCTTCAACAGTAGCGAAATACCCTCTTGCCGAATCCCATTCTGTGTCATCTTCACCGAGCGCATACCTGTAGCGTGCGCTTGGTAGGCCTTGGCCCATCCAGCCATACTTCCATTCTCCAATCTGTTCCGGCCGCACACGATGCTCTCCAACAACGCCACTTCTTTGCCCTCTTTGCGAGCTTCTTCCTTGCGTTCCGCCAGTTTCGTAAGTGCGTCAGCAACGAGTGTTCCAGCCGCAGGGCCAAGGCCATTGTTATTCAGAATCAAGTGGCGCAGAGGGACGTGGCGAGAGAGGAAGTCAACGAGGGGGGCCTGAGTGTTAAGGCCGAAGGCATTGTCGGAGAGGTTGACGGTGTGGAGAGTTGATATCTCGAGAAGAGCATTCAGAAGGGATGTCAATGCCGGAGGGATCTCGGAGAGCAGGCGAGAGGTGAAGATATCAGCGAGTTCTGCTACTTCAAGGTTCTTCTGTGCCGCGAGAGCAGAAGCGAGACGCTCGGATGCGGAAACACCGTAAGTGTTTCCACCAAGTCGGACTTCGGTGTAGTCAGTGTTTTCAAGCAGGGGTTTGATATGGGCATCAATCTCCTCGGCGGTATTCAGCTTGAGGCCTTGGCCTTCAAGAGAAAAGACCTTTGGAGGGGCCATAGTGGGGTAGTTAGGGGTAGCAATGAAGGTGTACGAAGGTGTTAGGGAAATAAGAAGTAAATATGAATTACCTGTCCCAGTATCAGGGTAGGAAAAAGAAGAGAACAGGAAATCAGGAAGGGAAGCAAAGAGGCAAAGAGAAAAGCAACACACAGAGCGAAGAAGGAAAACAGACCATCAAAGAAGAAAATAATCGATGCCGGAGTTTCTCCGGCGGGCGGGAGAGACCACGTGCGCCATTTGGATCTCTTTAATAATTTGTCTCATTCCAATTTCAACATCAACATATCTTCCCTCCGACGCCAGTCACTCGCTGTCAATTGATCCGTTTCACTCACTAGTTGGTAATTCATTCGCTCAGACCTCTTTTATCATGTCGTGGCTATTCGGTTCTTCCAAGGGTACGCTATTCCCGATTATTCCGATATCTGTAGTCATCTAACATTCAATCTATGCAGACAGCACCTCTCAAGCCCCTGCTCCTCAAACGAACGCCTCCCAGACCGAAAAGCCCAAGGTATGACTTCCCTCGTGCCAATAGAGACCAACACACACCCAATCTAACCACCAATCAATTAGCCCTGCTGCGTATGCAAAACCGAAAAGACCGCCCGAGACGACTGCATGCTCTTCTCGAAATCCGACGATCCCTCCCGGGAATGCAAGTCGATGATTGATCAATATAAGTCTTGCATGGCTGGGTATGGATTCAAGATTTGATTAGCTTGGTCCAAGAGAATCAGGACCTCTCTCGGGTTGCGTCCCGATATGTACAGTACATATAATATTGCATCGGGAGGAGTTTTTGTCATTTGGGGTGTACTTTCATTCTTTCATCGATGATGGTATGTATGAATATTTGGAAATTCCGATGGATTAGCTAGATATCATATTTTGAATCTGTATAATACATCTCCGCTCATACAACTATTTCTAAATACGACAACCCATTACAGCCACTCCGAGGTTCTCATAGGAATTAGTATACGAATGCGTCATGAGATTCTTAATACTCGCGTTGAACAGTTTCCCATAATAACGAGTATACAAAAGTGCCGTAGTGGGTTCTTAAAACTCCATTCTAACTATACTAGACATAGTCCCATAGAAATTAGTACACGGAATTATCAAACGGAGTTCATTAAATATTTAATTCTTGCGGTGTGGTGATAATGGCTGAATAAATGGTAGTTGGAACAACAAATGCACTAATCAAGCATGGGTATCACGAATGAATCTCCTTCTCCATATATGCAATACACCATATTCTTCTTACTGTTTCTTCTTGCTGCTCTCCTCCCCAGCTACCTTGCGATCGATCTCGCGGCATTGAACGATCAGCTTCCACAAACACCACAGGTACGCAATTCCAAACCCGCCCGCGCCGATCAGCACATTTATCACCACCCAGAGATCGGGCAGTTCTTTTGGCGCAGGAAAGTATGCTTCAACAATATGCCAAGCGATCATTGCAGCGTAGAAGGAGAAGTGAATTAACTTGGCCAAGATATGAGGCTCAAACTTTGCTTTTTCCCCGTTTAACAAGCTACGAGAGCGGTAGATTTCTAGAGACGTAGGAGGAAGACCAATAAGGTATGCCCAGAGGAGTGTGATGACAAAGTACGGAATTCGAAGGTCTTCGCGCTTGAGAAGAGGGAACATAGTCCAAGTCCCAAGTATATTGGCCCAGCCTACCCATGCGCGGGTTTCCTTGCTTAATCCGTTGTCACCGCCTAGGAGGAGAGTCATGGGAAGGAGCGGGAGGAGGACGCTTTTCTCGTGGACTTGGAACGAGAAGAGGAAGAAAGCCCAGGAGACACTTGACAAGGCGGGAAGAAGAAGCGAAGCGCGTGGGTGGCGGAAGATAATAAAGCAGGGAATCACGATGGCGCCTAATGTAGTTCCGAGGGATACCTTTTGAAGAAGGCCTTGCTCAAAGCGATTAAGTTTGTAGAATGTGTGAATCGCGCACCATGCGTTGGAGACTTTGTCTTCGAAGATCCCACGAGCGAAGGGGAATACACGGTGAATTATCTGCATCAGTTGGAATATAGGCGCATACAGCGGGGAATTTTTGTCAACCTCGAAGGGAAGCGCTTGCAGCACGGGGGGTTGCGGAGCTGAAGTCAGGACGCTTCTAGACTCATCACTGGTAGCACCAATAAGGAACGGCGCAAATAGTATCGCAAAGGAAGCGAGAGTGACGAGGGAGATACACAGAAGTCGAAGGATCCTCACTCGAGGGAATATACAGACCCCCAGGAGAAAAGCGAACATGACCGGAGCGTAGTAAAGGGCCATTTGCTTGAATCCTAACGAACCAACGAAGAAGATACAGGCCCAGAGCATGCGACCAGCAAGGATAGCATCTAGGCTTGCAACTACCAGTCCTAGCATCACAGTATTATATTGAAAGTGACCGTGGTCAATGAGAATGGTGGCAGGTTGCATGAGAACCGCAACTAGGGCAACCGAGGCTGGCCATGCATGAACCCCTTGCATGTGCGCGTAACGGCGCAGAAAATTGACAATCGCGGGGATAAAGACGAGATATTCTGAAACAACGACTGTGGCCCGCATGAACACCTTCAATCGAGGGTCTTCGAGGCCACGAGATTTGTCTAGGGCAAACCATGCTGGGTCAAATATTGAACCGCTGTTTGTGTTTGTGAGAAGACGTACTCGCATATTCAGATGGTAACTTACATCTTTCCACATATCCAGCTATGATATGCCGTCAATGGCGGGTAATCGAGGCCCCAGTACTGCAGATCATACAAATACCATTTCGAGAGAGGAAGATGAACGGTGAGTTCCATCCAGTGTCTTTGCGCTTCGTAGTCACCATGCATCGGAGGGACGTTGAAGCCTAGATTTTTATAATTAAGCATTTCCCTCCATAATACAGAGCAAGGAATATTCCCGATTGCTTCACGCACCTGAGTAACCCCAGAGACCAATAGCCCAACGGAAGAGACCGACGGCCATAAGGATCAAGGGCAAGACCAGCCATTGGGACACGCCAGCTCGAGCAGACCAAAGAAAGGAAGCTAAGGGGAAAGCAGGGGAGCGCTTGTCACTTCCCTTGACCAGGACAAGGTGATTCGGGCCAGCGGATGAGGGAGTGGCCTTGCGCTTCTTACGAGGGCGATGCGACGAAGGACGAGGCGGGACCATTGCGGGATGGATAAGTATGTCAACTAGCACACATTGACTAGGTAGAGTTCATGAAGCAATAAACACACACAAGGTAAGAATAGAAATGGGAGAGGACAGACGGAGGTGGAGAAGGAGAGGGAGAGAGAGTCCACCATAACAACAGAAACGAAGCTGTAGGTAAATCATAGAAGAGGTACAGTACAGTGGAGTGACTTGTTAGCGCTAACAAATCACAGTGCAAAAAGGAGTACCTGTCAGGTACCCACTATAAACCAAAGGCGGTGAGTGTTTTTTTCTGCCAGCCAACTTTTTTTTTTTTTCCATCAGAGCTTCTGCTGAGTTTTCTTCTTGCTCTGCTTTTCACTTTCACCTTTGTTCATTTTTCCCCCTCTTATTGTTCCTTTCAGTTTCTGAGATTTGGGTGAGGGGTTTAATCTATCTAAGATTTAAACATTGATCTCAATTTTGAATCCATTAACTAATTCAATAGTGTGGGTTGTGTTTGCCAATAGCTCTTCAACAGACTTCCTGTAGGTTTTGACCAAAATCTGAGGGCTGTAACATACTACAATCTATCCGTGGGTTCTGTGGGTTATTCTCGTGGGCTATATATTCCATCTGTCTCTGTGGGCTTGAGAGTTTCCTGTGGGTTATATTCCTGAGGGCTATTTCAAGTAGTGCATCTGCTTTACTTGTTCCTTTTCTCAAATCGGGTGACTGTGGGATTTATTCTGCCGCACGTAAACCATTGATCAGCTTATTTCTATCAGAAATACTTACTCTCAAGTAAGTCGTTCAAAGTTACAGTCTGAATTATCCCACTAACTGGCTCGCTAGTATCATAATGTCGAAGACCAAGGCTACCAAGGCTACCAAGGGCAGCAAGCCCACCGACAAGACTCTGACCAAGGTCAAGGATGCTGGAATCACCAAGCTTCTCAGTCTCCCAAAGCCAAGGGCAAGGAGATGGCTCGCAAGCTGACTGCCAAGGAGGAGAAAGCTAAGCGCAAGGAGCAAAAGAAGAAGAAGGAACCTACTCCCAGCAGCTCCGAGTCTGACAGTGATGAGGAGACGGAGTCTTCCAGCTCCTCCAGCAGTGATAGCGAGAGCGAGGAAGAGAAGAAGCCTGCGAAGGAGACCAAGCCAGCTCCCAAGGCCAAGGAGGAGTCTTCTTCCGAATCTGAGTCCGACTCTGATTCGAGCTCTGATAGTGACGAGGAGATGAAAGATGCCTCTAGCAGTGAAAGCGAGAGTGAGAGTGAGATTGAGAGCGAGAGCGAGAGTGAGGAGGAAAAGCCTGCTAAGGCTGATACCAAGACGGAATCCAAGAAGAGCGAAAAGCCTGCTGAGTCTTCTTCCGAGTCTGAGTCTTCCGAATCTGAATCTGAAAGCGAGGAGGAAGCTGCCAAGAAGGAAGAGAAATCCGGTTCTAGCGACAGTGAGGAGTCGGAGTCGGAGTCGGAAAATGAGGATGAGGCTCCTGCCAAGGCCAACAAGACTGAAAAGGCAGAGCCTGCCAAGGTATGAAGCGAAAAAACACACTTGAGGTCCTCATTACTAACAATAACAGGAGTCTTCTGAGTCCGAAGATTCTGACGATTCCGATGATTCTGAGGGATCCAGCAGCTCTGAATCTGAGTCCGAATCGGACTCTGAAGAGAGCGATGAGTCTCCGAAGGAGAACAAGAAACGCAAAGCTGACGATGAAGCCGCGCCCACCCCAAAGAAGTCCAAGTCAGATCAGGCTCCTGAGGGTGCTTCTCCAAACCTGTTCATTGGAAACCTGTCGTGGAACGTGGACGAGGAGTGGCTGCGTAGTGAATTCGAAGGCTTCGGTGAGCTTTCTGGTGTTCGCATCGTGACTGAGCGTGATTCGGGCCGCTCTCGTGGGTAAGTTTAAGTGTGGTCGAATACCTGTCCCCGGATGGAACACTGACTTCGTCCTAGCTTCGGCTATGTCGAGTTCACCAACGCTGCCGATGCGGCCAAGGCCTACGAGGCGAAGAAGGGTACTGACATCGACGGCCGGACAATCAATGTCGACTATGCCAGTGGACGCCCATCGAACAACCAGGCTGGTGGCTTCAAGGACCGTGCCAATGCTCGTGCCCGTTCCTTCGGCGACCAGGCCAGCCCTGAAAGTGATACCCTCTTTGTTGGCAACATTCCCTTCAGCGCTAATGAGGATGCCCTGCGCGACCTCTTCGGAGGCTCGGGCAATATCATGGGTATCCGTCTCCCCACTGACCCCGATTCGGGCCGACCCAAGGGCTTCGGCTATGTCCAGTATTCTAGCGTCGACGAGGCACGCGAAGCTTTCAATAACCTGAATGGAGCTGAGCTGAGTGGCCGACCGGTGCGTCTAGACTATAGCACCCCGCGTGCCGGTCCCGGGGGCGGTCGCGGAGGCGGCCGTGGAGGCGGCCGTGGAGGACGTGGTGGATTTGGAGGACGTGGAGGTGGTGCAGCAGCCAGCAAGAATCGCGGCGGAATTCCCGAGTACAAGGGAACCAAGGTCACTTTTTAATCAGCCAGGGAAGGGGAAGTGTAAGCTACTAACATGATAAAAGTTTTCTGATTGTTTTCTGCTTCAATGTTTACTAGGATTCAGTTAATTAAATAGGTGTTTAGCTAATATGAAGTCGAAGCTAAGTATACTGCCAGCCTCATCCGCCTTTTCTTTGTTTCCCCGCTTTCTTCTCATGCTCTCCCTCGCTCTCTCTCACTCTCCCTTTTCCTCTTCTTTTTCATCTTCTGTTTCATCATTTCTTTTCTCTGTCTTGACTCATTTTTCCTTGTTTCTTTCCTTGGTTATCTCCGATTTCCACTGGACTACCTAGTCAGCTGCGAAGTGGTGATCTTGACCCTACCTACCGCATTCTCTGCCTCACCTTGTGGAGCCGCTGAACAAGAACCACTTGTCCAGACGAATAAATAGTCGAATTTCTGCAGATTGTCGATCTATCATCTACTCAGAGGATCCCGCTGGTTGATTCCCCACGAACCCCGCCATTTGCTTGTATTGACCGCTGGACCTGATCCTCCCGCCTGAACAAGGGTGGTCTGATCAGGCATCCCTTTCAGGATTCTCAGCCCTTAAATACTGCTTCACCTCTATTTATTCTAATCCTATCATATCTTATCTCTTGTCAACTCGTTATGCAACCAAATCACTATGACCTTCTAGGTCAGGTGCCTCAGGAGGCTCCCGGTCGGATGACGCGTGATGCCATTCAGCAGAACTCGAGGGATGTCAATACCAATCCCCATACAAATACTCCTCCTAATGTTCTTCACTCACGTCCTTCATCTGGTGCTGCCGTCATGAGACCAGAAGGTATGTAGTCTCCTAGATCTCTGGCTCTTCTGTTCTTGGATATTGTTCCTGCAGTTACGACATGCACATCATTTATTTTGTTACATATTATTCAATATATCAACTATATCGTCATGTACTCACTCCGCCACTATATAGATTCTTGGATCGAGGTCTCCTCGCAACCCTCATCGTCGTCCCTATCTTCCGCGACCACGAACGATGATATCATCACTACCGGTCTGCGAGTTCAACAGACTGAACCCATCCCCTACCAACACCGCAATCGAAGACGTCGCCTACAGAATATCGCCAGCGGCCCAACAACCCAAGTCGACTACTCCCCTCGCGAACCCAACAGTAGTCAGGATGAATATGAAGAGAGCGAAAGCGAGTCCGACCGTGTACTCAGCAGCTCAAATGAGGATATGAACCGTCAACCCGTCGGTCATAGGTTGCAGGCTGACCCTCTTTCGTCCACATTCGATGCTGCTCCTTCGAGTGACGATGATGACGCTTCTACGACACTGGGGTTGCGCATCAGTTCGTCACCTTTTGTTCCCCAACCTAACGCCTTCTCCCATCCGCCTGCTACTCAGGATCCATCGTGGACAAGAGCCATCGAGCCTCATCGCTCTCATCCTAATGTGTTGCCTAGGCCTACTCGCCGGACGGCAACTAGACGGAACTCCACGGCTAGTACCCGGTCGCGAAGACAACAGCAGCATAGCCCTTACAATATGATTTCCCCATCACACCATGCCGACCATGATGCTGCTCTCCGTGCCAGTCTGTCAACCCTGCTTTCTTGTGCTGCTGCCGCACGCGGTCTTCCAAAGTCGGAGCCACAACCGGCACGAGATGTCCCTTCCAACATGCAACCTTCCACTTTCCGATTTGTACCGGAATCTGTAGCTATGGGAGACGAAAGCGAGGGAGAGAATCGATCATGTACAGAAGCCACTTCAACGGTTAGAGTGCAACAACCAAACAGCATGCAATCTGCAGAATCCTATCCAACCGTCACAGCCGGTCCTACGTCCAGGGCGAAACGCCGTTCGAGTTCCTCCAAAGATCGCAGTTCTCAACGCCAATCGGTACCCAAAAAGAGCCGTCGAACCAGTTTCGCCGAGTCATCGGCTCCAGCCAGTCCGACCATCATGACCTGGGTTATCAGCGCTGGTGTCGTAGTCCTCTTCTCAGCTATCAGCTTTTCAGCGGGCTACATGCTAGGTCGCGAAGTTGGAAAGACAGAAACTGGCGGTTTGGGGACAGTCTTCGGCGACGGATCCAGTGGTAGAACGGGATGTGGGCGCGAAACGGTGAAGGGAAGTCTCAAACGATTGCGATGGGGTACGGCAGCAGCCGGATCGGGGATCATGTCGTAAACGAATGGCTTATGATGTCTTGGATTGCATTCCGTTGATGAATATTGGGCTGGCGATGACTTATGCCGAGTTTACCATGCGATATGACAAGGCCGGTGGAGTGAGGGTTCGATTTGATTGACTTTTTCTTTCTCTCCCTCCCTCTATCACCCAGTCTAATTACCTTTGATTTACATTATACTGGGTAGATTTGTCCCATTTACCCGAAAACCTTCCTTCTTTCATAGTCGGTCTGTGTGACTGTTATCTATTAGGGATCCATTGGAGTTGGGGGGTTTGTTTAGCAACTTCTATTTTATGGCTGGGCTATACCCTCTTCTTTCTTTTGTTATGGATGCAATGCTTAGCACAAGCTAAGTATTAGCAATATGGAGTTGTGCTATTCTATCTGTATATCGATTTATGATGAGCAAATAAAACGTCAACCATCTATGAAAGGCGATAATCGGCGATATCTATGTTTACTGAATAATATATACTACACATATGTTAATCAAATAGGTAAACAGTAAGCCCTGTTGATTTGACATTCTTAACCTTAGGGCCCTGGGGAAGAGGGACGTGCATGTGTCATCTGGTGTGACTAGAGGAAGCTAGTGAACTTTCCTATATGATTTAGTTCTACAATAAGTTTGTTGTACTGTAGAATCCTTGGTTTTCCAGGATTTACTCGGTCTTTATACTTCGTGTCTTGATGTTTATTTCGAGGTGTTGAATATCCCGCTTAATTACTAATGCATGCATATGGTGCCCACCACTACTCTTCCCTCTTTTGTATTTCGAGCCTTTCCTCTATGTTTAGTGATTATTCTTATTGGAGCAGTACTTGCTTATTACCTACCTACAGGGAGTTCTTAGGTCAGCTTAGTTGTTACAATTGGTTGCCATTTATGTATGAATACCTTGTAGCACGTAATTAGTACTCCTGTTGGGTATAACCTGCTCTTCATCCATTGCATATGTCCCTGAAATCTCGATCTAATTACCTATCTATCTGGATGGATATGTTTCAGCGATAAAGCTGCAGGTGTTACAGAGTACATGACAATGCTTCCAGGACAATGCATCCAGTATTACCTAGACTTCCGACAAGTTACGATGGTCAGATTTCCAGCTCATAGTACTGTCTAAGAAACAATAGCCCAGTTTCCGATTCAAGGGATATATTTATTTGTTTATTGATTGATCGAGTGGGATATAGTAGTTCCTTACCCTCGGCTACAGACAAGGTTTGGTGATCGGCGATCTAGCACCATTAGTTCGCATTAGCCCTGCAGGGATTTGTTTATCTTCTGTATACATGGTGCGGGGGTTGTTAACTTGTTGACTAGCTGTAGTCGATAAAATGAATGAGCGACTGATTGATTATGTGTATGAGTATATACTAAAGGTCCCTATGTATGTCCGCCGTCCAACACCACGCTAAATTTATCCACAAGAAATAGGAAAAGCCAGGCAGGGTATGCAGAGTCAGAGTATCGTCCATGAAGATCATCAAGTTTCCGGCTAAATGCAAGGAGATATGAAGCAAAAGAGAGAATAACAATCAAGCTGTATCAGTCGAGAGAAGCGGTCGCCTTGTTTTGTTCTCGGCTGAGAAGTTTTCGGAGTTTGGAGACGAGTCTGCAATCTATACAAGATACCTTAGTTTAAAGAAGGGTTGTAGACCGGGATTGAGATGATACTAACCACTAACTCGCCGCAGTGAAGACCTCTGACTCTCTTCTACTGGGTGACTGCTGTATGCTTCTGCCCAGTAGTAGTGATTGTATCCGATAAAGTAGTTGGTCTCGGATGGTTGTTTAGGAGTGGAAAGGAACGGGTACAGCGATCGGACTGGATCGAGAGATTCGTGGTAAAATACATCATCTCTGCTATCGCTGGAGCGGCTCCTACTGACCTAGATTTAAGTTAGTATTGGGTGCGATGTTAATTGGGGCTGGATGTATACTAACATAGGGCTCGAAGTTGCTCTTGTAAGTCATGATGATTGAGGAATGTGAAGATAGGGTATGATACAACAAAGGAATGGAATGTTTTGATAGAGTATGTGAGAGGTGTCAGGTTGGGAATGCCAACGCCCTTAAATCATCTGTCAAGATGATGCACAGACAGCCACATTGTGGCAGGGCGGGGAAATGGAAGTGAAGTGATGACAAAAAATCTCCTAGCAAAACAATAGTGTCTTTTTTGCATTTTCCAGCTCGTAACTCGGACATTCTGATAGAGTGGATGATTTCATGGCCAGATGCCAACCTTGGATTGGGGGGCAGGTCTAACCACATCTTGATCGAGATATGATCAACAGGGCCGGAGATCCCCGAGTCTCCCCCCCTTGCATAGTAATCTGGGCAGCATTCTTCACTGCCTGCTTTGGGGTTGACTAAGGATTGGGTGAGACTGTGCTCTGCATGGGTTTGAGATAAGCTCGAATCTCGTATAGGTGGGTAAATCAATTAGAAGAACCAGTAATCAGACCGAATGAGACCGAAAAAAAGATCCTGGTGGGAAAGAGTGGAAGAGTTACCAAGAGTGAGGTAGGTAGATCGGTGAACCCTGCATATCAAACTAGTGAAATATCTTCAGTGGGCCTCAGGCTGCCAAGTTCCTAAAGCAATTAGTGGCTCAGTTACTGGCACAGCCACAGGATCCATCCCTTTCGAGTTTACTCGCCACACCTAAGATGACCAATGTGTGGCTAGGGAACTGTGGCTAGAGCAATCGATGTGGCTTGACCCACGCTTGGATATTCGATAGTTCATCACAATAGCCTCAATCCTTTCCCAATATTCCTGTTTAACGAGATCCACCCGGGGATATAGGGCCTCAGTGGCCTTCTTCATACCATGGTTGATCCGTTCTTTGATCTTCGTTTGCTGTCAATCGCTGCGTTTGGCAGGCTTGGGTAATTCGGAATGGCCTTTGTGTGCGGCATGGCCGATGGATATAAGGATGTCCCAATCCCTCTGCTGTTGACTTTTCTTTCTTTCATTCCAGCAGATTGAATTTACTACTTTACCATCATCCTTCCATCTGTCTTCCTTATTCAGTCATTGTTCGTCTTTCACATGTCGAATACTGGCAATGATCTTGAACGAGCAGGCTTCAGGCAGAGGGTGCTGGGAAAGCTTCCCATCCATGGTTATGCACGATCACTACTCAATCGGACCGCAAGTTTGCCCATCACCAAGTAAGACTTCCCCTCGCTCTACTCTATTCGACCATCCTTCTGAGAACCTATCCTCCAGAGTCTATTGAACTAGAAGCTGAATCCGCATCGGACAGACGTCACCGTGTCTCTGCCATGTCTTCGGGATTAGCTGTTGACGGCGAAATGGATGCCAATGAAGAGCATCCATCCAAGCCGCACGGTGGCCCGGGTGCGGATTTCGCAAGCGTAAATCCTCACGACTGGCACCCGCACTACATGGCTTGCCTCCAGTATTTCGTCAACCAAAGTCAACACTCCCCCACGGTGAAGTCGGTCGCTGCCTTTCTCAATATCAGATTACCCTGCCAGCATTTGTCGAACCCAGTTTTCCGGTTGTCCGATGCACAGGCCAACGGACAACAGGCATCGCCGTCTGCGTCTTTTGTCTCGTTGAGGCCGTATATCCGCCGGCTTATTGTTACCGGACACGACTCGCCATCAATTCTGAGCGCGTTTTTCGGCGAGAACTGGCAGGCGGGTGTGGGGTGCATCTTCAAACAGGAACGAGTCAATTATCTGTTCACTGCCAAGAGTGGGGGATGGGCATCGACGAAAACGGCATATGACATCCTTCCGGATGAACACACGCCATTCCTACGGGCTCTCCGTGATCCCATGGAGGATGAGCTCCGAGAAGCAGAAAACCGTTGGAGTGATTGGTTAGCTATGGAGGATTGGATGGTTGGACCTCGCAGTCCGTGGTAGAGTGTTTGATGATGACTTACGATATGATACCTATGCTGTTTTTTGTCCCTCTTTTCTTCCTCATGTATTTGTCGTTTAATCTACTTATTATTTGGGTCCTCTACGGAAAATTCTATCGTTCAGGCGATATGGAGAAAGTATTTGTTCTGTTTTTTTGTCCACCATGTGTCTTCTCATTGTGACGTTTTCTATAAACTAATAATAGCCAACGGCGGGAAATAAAGTCATGATTCTCATGCAAGAGAAAATTCTGATACCTTAAAGAAGGCGCCCATCCACCACGTGAAAATATACTGGTGTACTGTACATACCAGCCAGCCACAGACCCTGCAAATCATCTTGACTATTGGACCCGCTAGGACGGGTTGAAAAAGAGTCTAATGCAGCAGGGCCGACGCTAAGATACCAACAATCTAAATGCACCGCCACAGCCTCGGTGGTTCCGATCCCTCACCACCATAGATTTCGAACCTTTACTAAACAGGGTATATGGTTGTTGTCGCTAATAGTTCTAGGCCATGTGAACTCCAGGACAAGCTTCGTTTATCTCTTGGCTACTGAACACTATTCACTAGCGATGGTCGCCGATTCACTTCCAGTCTACTGGATCATACATTCCCCTGCCAGACGGAGCCCACCGAATATCTCAGGATTTCCGCTAGTGATCTTCACGCTTTCGTTTCTCTCCTGAACTGACTGGCACCTGTCATGTCCTACTTCCCTTTCTACCTCTGATCTTGCTAGTGTTTCATCGACAACTAGACCCGATAGTCATCCCTGGACCATAATCCCGATTTTCCTGGCTAGGGTATTTGACAGCTCTAGGATCTTCGCGAAAACTCAGATCTACACCCCTGCTCTCTCCACTACCCTATGCTGTCTAGACACTAATCTACTCCGATCGCCTTGGTAAACTAACCCTACCCAACCTATTGGGATAGCTAGTTACCCCGGGCTCCAGCTCGCCTACCGACCCTAGTATTTGTCATGTCAGCCAGCTGTCACTCCACATGTCAACCAGGTTGTTGGGTCGCTCAACCATACACGTACCCCATAGAAATCGATCGACCCTTCTCTTCTCTTGGCCGGAGACTTAATTTCGGCATTCATCTTGGGTTGCGGGTTACGTCCCTTCGGCTTCCACTGGTCCCCGGTCGCCTGGTGGTACACCGTGTGTCAAAGGTACGGACTCGTGTCTGTGAAACTGCAGCTTACTAGCACTCTCCGGGATAATGGTACGCAGTTGCGTATCCCATCTACCCACTTTTATTTTTGACAGCTGCAGCTAGCTGCAGCTGCAAGGACGCCGAAGATCCACTCTACTTATCACGTGTGTAGCCAGCCACATAATCAATATCCCATACATGCCAGCCGAAATCTTCCAGTTTTCATGGTTCCCTCGGCAGGACGACGGGTCGGGAGGGAACATTCTGCTCTTTTCTCTTGGTGCCCTTTGTATTGGGGTGAGAACAAGACTAGGGTGACATGATGTCGCGATTAGGATAAGGTAGTTCGAAGATTGTGGTAATGGGCTTTAACTTAGGCTTTTTTTTGCTGAATTGATTCTTACTTTCTCTTCCTTGTAATAGCGAGCAAAAGGCTCTAGGGCAGTGGGCAGCCAGGTTGTCTGTTTCTGCTCGATTTGACAGATTTGATGGTTAGAGGTATGGGATTCGGGGCAACTCGCGTAAATCAAGTTTTAATGTCGAGTACTTATAGCGCTGGTATATGTTTTTATGTTATTGTATAACACACCTGGGGAAATTTCTATGTTACTTCATGACCCAGGTACTGGATTCATCTCAAACTTGGTCATGGGGGTTATCTGAAAATATATATTTATCTGTTAGGGAGATGGAACAAAGATGTTCGAAGATAAGTTAGAAAAAAGAAACTATAGTTTAAAGTTTGTATCTATCTTTCAAACTCCATATATCGTCTCATGTCCTATCTCCATGTCACAGTCCTCTCTTCCTGTAAATGAAAGTAGGGCCAAAAATGGTCTAGAGATGTTTTGTATGTAAAATAATATTAAATGAAAAGCAGAAAAACAGAAATGAGAACAGGTCGCGTAGCTCAGTTGGTTAGAGCGTAACACTAATAATGTTAAAGTCGTGGGTTCGAGCCCCATCGTGACCATTCACTTTTTACATTTTTATATAGAGTTTTACCCTCAAACCACCTCAACTTTTATACATATCTGAAGTAAAGCACACTATTATTATATTAGCCTTAAAGCGTGTAACAACCATGGCCCAAATAAACTCATATGCCTCCATTGTCTGCCTACCCACCTGGTTAGCAAACTCGAATGTTTTCCGCTCAAGAGCCAGCTCAATTCCTCCAATCCCCAATTCCATTCGATTCAATACCAGGGCGCAAAATGAACCGTAGCCGATTATATTAGCCTAGCCCTGGCAGCCCAAAAGTACCATTCTTGATTGCCGTATTTCATAGAACTTCATTGAGAAACGCTATGAGAATCCGAAGATAGATAAAGGCCACCGAGTTCGCTCATCGATTCGAAATTCGTGTACTGACTGTGAAAAGGATAGCTGGGAATGCAGATGGTGCATACTGTATCATGGACCGTCTTCCAGGGATTACGCCAGAAGATGCACATGGCGGCAGATCTAAGAACCTGCTTGAGTATTTATACGAAAACGAGATGGTTGTTTATATCCAGTTCGTCTTGCAGGTCAATATCATATTATCTCACAAGCTCTCATGCTGTATGTACGACATCAATCAGCCGATGGATATTAGGTACTGACAGGGAGAATCAAAGGTGGGATGATTGGAGGAATTATTACATTGGACATCGAAAATTCCTAGCCTGCTCGGCTACTCCAGCCTTGCATGTTAACTGCCCCGCCTCGCTGGGCATAATGCACACTTTGCTCACAATATTCCTGACAATATTTGTGTAGCTAATAAGCTCGAACGACATTTTCTGGCGAAAGACAGAAACAGAGGCAAAATACTGCTAACTCTTTATATATTAATTCCTGCAGCTGTTGATGTCGATGGCAGATCCAGTGTCGATAGCCGGACTCATTCTTCAGGCCATAGAAGCCGCTAGCGCAATATACAAATATGGAAAGCAGGTTAAGAGCGCAAATAGTGAGGTCAGCAACTTGCTGGGCGAACTGTTCGCACTGAAGGCAATTTTGGAGCAGATGAGAAAGGACCAGCTGGACTCTCAGGCTTATAAATCAGAATCATTCCGCGGTGCATTAGACAAGGCAAACACTGTATTGAAAGAGATACTTGGTGAACTGGAGAAGAGAAAATTGAGAGGCAAATCATTCTGGAAACAGTTAGGCTGGCCTGAGAGGAGGGTGAAGATGCAGGAGAATATTGACCAACTCGAAAGACTCAAGACTTATTTTATTCTGATCGTGATGAATGACAATACGTATGCTGCGAATATATTTTTGGGGCCTAGCTGACTATTGTTAGTGCTGTAGACAGAGATATGTCCGCGTCGTTAAATGTCTTGACAGATTTGGGCAAGCAGGCGAAACGGAATAGCCAAAGTAAGTGATGAATTGGCCCGTTTCCCTTGACTGGTCCTGTATTTTGACAATCATATAAAAGAGGACGTACAGCAAAGAATTTGCCAATGGATTTGCCCGGTTGATGTGGAATTGTTACATCGTAGAGCGCGATCCGTTTGCCAGACTGGGACTGGCAGCTGGCTTATTGACGGGCTATTCCAGCAATGGCTTCTAGCAGAAAATAAATGCCAACTGCTCTACCTAGAAGGAAAATGTAGGTATAGCTCAGGTAATCCTGCAGTGCGTATACTAACATTGCCTCTCAGCTGGATCAGGGAAGACTGTTCTTTGGTATTTCTGACCTACAGTGTACTGATAATGATAAATCTAACATCCGTTGCTACAGTTCGACTGCGATAGAAGCAACTAAAGCGTCCAATTATATGAACTCCACAGCAGTACTGTTTTTCTACTGCTCATTCCAACTGGGGACATCTCAGGAGCTAACCAACGTTTTCGGAGCATTCGTCGCGCAACTTTCCGACAGCTTCCCCGAAATCCTTGATGAGATTCAGGATGATTTTGAGAAACGGCGCCCTCCCCCACCAGAAAATTTGATCCAAATTCTTGTTGAATATGCGCAGCGGCGGAAGAAGTTGTTTATTTTCGTGGACGCTGTCAATGAAAGTAGCGAGTCCGAAGACATCCTACGTGCACTATTAGCCCTCATGAAGTCTAGCGATAAGATCCAGGTTATGGTTACCAGTACAGTTCCGCCAATAAAGGAACAAGGGGTTGGAATATTACGAGCGCAGATGAGGTCGTCTTCAAACCAGCACGATATTCAGGCCTTTGTGGATTCGCAGCTCAAACAACGGCCCACTCTTCGTCGCTTCCGCCACATGTACAAGGGGATATAAGCGAATCGCTAACAAGAAAGGCGAATGGAATGTGAGTTTACAATATGAAGTAAAAGACCGAGGTCAAGGAAACAGCCAGTGTTGACATTCTGACAAGGTTCCGATATGTTCAATGCCAGATCGATCTCCTCAGCGCTCAGAGAACTGGAAAAGACGTCCTACGGGCTCTAGATACTATGCCAGACAACTTGAATGGCACCTACGAAGCAACCTTATCTCGCATCTCTCCTTATGACCGGAACCTTGCGAGAGAAACCCTCCTCTGGCTCACATACAGCTGGAAGCCAATCACATTGTCTGCACTGAGTGAAGCCCTGGTGCTAGAAAAGGGAGACAGCTTCCTTGATGATCAATCCAAATTATTTGACCCCAACGTCATTCTATATATATGCCAAGGACTGGTCGTGTATAACGAGGACACTTCCACAGTAACTCTAGCTCACTCGTCGGTGCGAGACTTCCTTACGTCTGCTGCTATTCGGCGCGGCTCTGCATCCTTTTACAGCCTGCAAGCGATCGAGGCAGTACGCTGCATATATCAAAAATGTCTAACGTACTTAATGTTCGATGAATTTCGCCGGCCTTGTCCAGATAACCGGCACCTTGACCAGCGTCTCGAGGACTTCCCATTACTGGAGTACGCAGCCCTAACATGGGCGCTATACTGTGGCAAATGCGCGCCGCCTGGTTTCGAGCTGACAGAGTCGGAGTTAAACGAGATAATGGATTTTTTCGATACCTATGAACTCAAAAGCGGAGCAAACTATATATCTTGGGTTCAAGTTATTCGGTCCGAGGCTATTGAAGATACAGTTTGGACAACGGAGCCACTTTATTACGCGGCTTCATTTGGAATCCTCCCTGCGGTAGATACACTTATCAGGCGTGGCGTCAATGTGGATTCTTGCGGTGGCCGTAATAGTGCCACTGCTCTTAATATTGCTTCTTTTAGAGGATGTTATTCGGTTGTCAAGCGGCTGCTACAAGCAGGTGCCGACCCGAACACGGAGGACCGGGTCCATATGACAAGCATTGAATGGGCCAAAGAGTTTAAACGACGCAGAATTACGGAACTCCTATTGGAATATGGAGCGGAAGATAGATTACCACCGGCACCCGTTATGATTGATCTCAATCCTCCGTTGTGGATTTGTTGCTCCTGTGGGTTCGCAAATAACGGAACTTTGACTGCTGGAAGATGCATCAATTGTAGCCATATTTCATGTATGTGCTGTGCTAGTATGTCATAAATCATTTATTACTTGAGACATTTCTGGTATAACTGAGCTAGTTAGGAGTACTGACCTGTTCGCGATATATCCACGCCTGAACTTCTATATTTTTATTCTATTTGTAAACCATCCCCATGTGTGGACGAGCCCTAATTAGGTAACGAACTGAACCAACCCAAACAAATATTATAAATTATTTGATAACTTAATAGTGTACAATCCCTATAACCCTAATCCTAATAGGAAGGATGAAGCAGGAGATAGTAGGATAGAATTGTCCTTGTCGTATTGTAGAAACCCCGGACTAAGGAATGGGCGGTATACCCTAATTGTATCTGATATACTACTTAGAGGTTACACTGTTGTAAGATACAAGCAAACCCATTATTTCAGCAAGTAACTCACGATTCTGGTAAATTGCCACCAGTACCTACTGGACATATCTAAAACTTACTCTTCCCACTCGAATTCAGTCCTTTAATTCCCATCCCCAAATCCTCCCCACCATTCTCGTCCCCAACCATACAATCCTGCAAAACAAACATCATCCTCGCCCAGTTTTCCGCACTCGAATTCCGCCATTGATGCATCGTTGCCCTCTGTACAGCAACATCCCCCCTTCCCATCTTTCTCGCCTCCCCGGAGTCCAAGATTAGATCTACCTGGCCCTCCAAGACAATTCCATAATCCAGACTCTTGGTGCGGTGCATGATGCAAACATATCCAGGTGCCAAATCCACGCAACGAATAACACTCCCGTTAGGGTTGACTAAGCCGTGTCCATCTGACATTGTTTTCTCGTGTGCGGGAATGTCAGCGTTGTTGGTTAGGTCTGGTGGAGTGGTGGAGGTTGTGTAGATAGTGCTGAAGGCCATTTTATTGTCATCGTAGGCCTGCCATTTTAAAGTGTCAGAGGAGTGAATTGCCGCTTTGCCTGAGTTGTTGTGGGTTGTTATATGGCGGGTTAAAGGTCTGAGGTTGGAGAGTTGGGGAGTGTCTGTCATAGTGGCTGACTGTTTAGGCGATTGGAACTTTGTGGTGGACAATTAAAAAAAAAAAAAAAAAAAAAAAAAAAAAAAATTTAATAAGCTATGTGTAGACCAGGGTAGAAGAGAGGGCAAAGTTCTGTTTATATAGCCTTGTCATTCATTATCCTTGACCTCCTTGCATGCATCTATATTCTTCCCAAAGGGGTTAGCGTCCCCGACATCGGCCCCGCATTGAAATGAATCACCACCAGAAATTCATCTCATTCAACTCTTTCTCTTCCCTCTTCACTCACCATTCCACTTTGATCCCCAAAATGAGTGCCCCCAAAGTAGCCGAGAACATGCTCTGGGGTGGTCGATTCACCCGTGAGTTCCCTCCCCTCTCTCCTACTCCTCAATTCCTCTAACAACAACCAACAGAGGGCCTCGACCCCCTCATGGTCCAATACAATATGTCCCTCCCATACGACCGAATCCTCTGGCAACAAGATATCGCCGGATCAATTGCCTTCGCTCGAGCAAATACCAAATCGGGCATTCTTTCCGCCCACGAATTCTCTGAAATCGAGCGCGGCTTCGCCCAGATCGCCGAAGAATGGCGAACAAATACGTTCGAGGCCAAAGAGAATGACGAGGACATTCATACAGCCAACGAGCGTCGCCTCGGTGAGATTATTGGTAAGGAAATTGGCGGGAAACTTCACACTGGTCGTTCTCGCAATGAGCAAATCGCCACGGATATGCGGCTCTGGCTTCGTGACGAGCTCAGGAAGTTAGACGCTTTCCTTTGCGATTTGATCAAGGTCTGTATTGCCCGCGCCGAGAGCGAGGTCGAGTATATTATGCCTGGTTATACGCATCTGCAGAAGGCCCAGCCTGTCCGCTGGAGTCATTGGTTGCTTTCCCATGCGACCGCATTTGCAAGTGAATTGCAGCGCCTGAGGGAAGTGACTAAACGGGTTAACCGCAGTCCACTGGGGACTGGCGCCCTTGCTGGCAATCCGTTTAATATTGATCGCGAGATGATGGCTAAGGAGCTAGGGTTTGAGGGGCTGTTGTATAATTCGATGAATGCGGTCGCGGATCGTGATTTCGCGATGGAGACCATGCAATGGGGAAGCTCGTTCATGTTGAAGATTTCCCGCTGGGCTGAGGACTTGATTGTTTATTCTAGTCTGGAGTTTGGGTTTGTTAGTTTGTCTGATGCTTATTCCACTGGCTCTTCATTGATGCCGCAGAAGAAGAATGCTGGTCTGTTCCCTGTATCCTACTTCGCTGATTGATGGCAGGGATAACTGACAACAAACAGATAGTCTCGAACTCCTTCGCGGAAAATCCGGCCGCGCCTTCGGTCAAATGGCTGGCTTGATGTGCACCATCAAAGGCCTGCCAACAACCTACAACAAAGACCTTCAAGAAAGCGTCGAACCCCTACTCGACCACATCAAGACTGTTGGGGACAGCATCCAAATTGCCACCGGCGTCCTTTCCACCCTCACAGTCATTCCGGAGAAGATGACTGCCGCGCTCGCGCCCGAGATGTTGGCTACTGAGATTGCAGACTACCTTGTTCGCAAGGGCGTGCCATTCCGCGAGGGTCACCATATTTCTGGTCGCGTGGTTGCGTTGGGAGAAAAACATGGTGTCCCAATGGACACACTTTCGTTGGAGCAGTTGAAAACTGTTGATCCTCGGTTTGATGAGGATGTTAAAGCCTGTTTGGATTATGAGCGGGCGGTTGAGCTTAAGGATGCAGTTGGTGGGACGAGTAGGAGGGCGGTTGTCGAACAGACATCTGTTCTCAGGGGGTTGTTGTGATTTTTTGGGGCTTGTTCGAATGAAAAAAAGAAAAAGGTATAGATTTCGGGATTTCACTAGATACCTGATAAATAAATTGGATTAAATCGAAGCAATACCCCCCAGGTTAAAATGCAGCGTCCTCGAAGCATATCAGTATTAGCTCAATTCAATAGCTTCAATTCTCACTAATAGAAACACCATTATTATCGGTATCCTCATGTATCTCCAGGGCTTCAAGCTGAGCTCGAACAGAAGCACTATCTTTATCCCAAAGCTTCGTATTGGAGTCCTTTATATTGTAGGCTCGTACGGGACAATCCTTTACCCAATAACCTACTTGACCAAATCGAACACAGAGGCCTTTATCACTTCAATTGTTTCTTTCTTCCAGAGAGATTGACAGCGCGTTGATTTTACCCAGCTCCATAGCATTGATGTTTCCCAGTTCTATAGGGGTTGTACTATGGTGTTGATTCGTAGGAGCTGTATAGGTGGAAGAAGCACTGGCAAGCTGTTGGACAATGCGTAGGAATGATGCGTAATCTGTAGGAAGATTCAGCTGTTGAGAGAGTCAGCAACGAAGTTTGCTTATTGAGACCCTTACGGAAGATTGAAATAATGATATGATCCGGCCGATCATGAACTCTGGCTTCGTATATTCCACATTCGAACTTAGCGATGTATTGAGCTAACGAATTGGGGTCTCCTTGTTTGATTTCCATAAGACGCTCTTGAGCTCCCTGAACTTTGTTCGAGTTGTTGTAGACGCAGGTCAACATGATCGATGATTGTATTGTTTGACGGGTATCCTATAGAATTAGCAAGTCCTATTAATTATATTGTAAGTAATATCAAAAAATATCAATGACAAGAGTGGGACACGCCTGGAGAACCAGACCAGGACCTAAACCTAGCTATTTATTTTGTTAGATTTGGCATTATTAGAGAGTGGATTAGGCTACTAACCGCCTTAGACCACTCGGCCATCTTGCCTTTAAACTACTTTACGGAGCGAAGCGGGAACATGTCTAATTACAATTCAATCCTAAACACCAAACAAGAATCCCAGGCATCGTCATCCTTCAACTACAACCAAAATACCTTCCGAATAAATCCATTCAATCCTCACTCCCTA